>JADGIG010000085.1:0-22075 GCA_018985235.1 Sanchytrium tribonematis
GTTTGATAAGCCTCACTAGCCCCGGAATGTTTTCATAATGTCCGTGTAAATCATTGAAGAAAATAATTCTAAGACAATTTAAAATATTGAAGAGCAACATCCAAAGATTTGAGAAAATGGATACAACGCCCCTCGGCAATTCTAGCGGCAAATTTTGATTATGAAAAAATAGAATGATTTATTACTCAATGCTGATTTTGGTTTTCCTTGATCATGTTTTTAACAAGGTCACCAGTCTTATTTTCTTCGGCAAGTGTCCTCGCATTATTTTGTGACATTTGTGGCAGCTTTTTAATAAAATCGTCTTTATCATTCGTTGTAAGGACCATAGAGGCGTAGCCGATTGCACCGATTGCTATTGTTGCTATGATTGATTTCTTGAAGACACTCATTCCGTCTCTTGTTTCAAATAAGTCCAAATGATCAAAATATGCAAAAAATTCTTAAAAAGCTAATGTATTTTGCTCATCAAAGTGTCAAGTCATTAAATCGTTTTTATGCTACTATAATTTAAACTCACAAAGTCCCTTGAAACTACATTATGGCAGGAATTCATCCTTGGGAAGTCTCAATCTTTAATAGAAAGTATGCGTCACACAAAGTTGTCATGGCATTTTTTGCAGTACTTGGGGGAAGTATTGCTTATTCTATTATGAAGCCAAAAAACTATGACATCAAGAAATATGTCCAAGCATTGCCTAAAGATCAGCAAGAATTACTAAAACAAAAAAATATAAAAATTGAGTAAAATCTTTATTCGTAATTAACAAAAAATATTAGAAAGCTCATTTGATGCTCGTATATACATACCTTGAGATACATAACCACCAGCGTCCATTTGGGATTTCAAGATTTTGTCCTTCGCTCTTTTATCCTGCCAAAATTGCAAAAATTTAGTGAAAGTAGGTGTTGGCTTTTTGATTTCGCTCTCAAAAAAGGTATAATTTGTCGAAATCAGGGTTTCTAATGGATTGACCGGAGTTTCATTGATTTTCTCGTTGTATCTTCTCATGGCATCTTGGGCATCTAATCCAAGTTCGATGTCTTGGAATAGTTTTTGCTTCTCCATGGACAACTCTTGCTTCAATCTGTTTTTATCGTGCAGCTGTTTTGACTGCCTTTCTTTTGCTTTCCTTTCATTAGTCTGAATTTTGTTTTTCATAATTTGTAATCTGGCGTGCTCTTTGTTTTGGTTTTGTATAATCTCTTCTTTATGCTCATTTTCATATTTTCTGATAATTTTTTCAGTAGCTGGAATATCAATACCCTCTAGTAAATTCATGATCAAATTTTCCTTTAATTCAATATAATCATTAAATTCCATTAAGTTTTCAAAATCTTCCTCTTTCTTATTATAGATATTTTCAATTCTTTTCCTAATTCGCAAGTCTCTTTCAATGCTGATATCCTCAAACAATTGCTCTTGAAATAAATGCTTCTTAATATGAGTGCCACATTGCGGACAAGATACAGTGCGTCCGATTACAAAGAGTCTTTCAATACATTCTTCACACATAATATGAAAACAAGTACTCATCCTCAACCTTATGCTAGGATTTATAAACCTATCCGCATGGCAAGAACAGCATAAAGAATTATTCATTGCTTCAAGGAGTGACAGTATAAGATTAAAACCATTCGTATTATACTTTAGTTCAGAATGGTAATAATAAAATTGTGGCAAATTATAGCCTCTGTAGCTCAGTTTGGTAGAGCGTTGGACTTTTAATCCAAAGGCCAGGGGATCGAGACCCCTCGGAGGCGTAAATTATAATTTTTAACATTTGTGTACTCCTTATTAATGAGCATTGTGAATCTTTGTTAATTAAAATAAAAGCCATCAATGATTTATTTCGATATATTTAAATTTGAGACTCAAATTGAAACTGGAGATGAATAGTAATGAATTATCAAGATTAGGTTCGAAAGATTTTGATCCTCAAGCATTCATTAGACGGCAAATTGCGACACTCGACGACAGTGGACTGCAGGATCTGAAATCCAAGCTGAAAGAGGCTCACAAGCAAGCTCAACAAGACGTCAATCATGTCCTCATGAATAATTACAAAAGCTTTTTAAATTTGACAGAGCAATTGACAGCGATAGAGGTGGAACAACTTTCTATCAGTAATATTATTTTAGAAGTTAAGGGAATTTTCAAAGCTATGCAACTAGAAGAGATTCAAGTGGAGGCACCACAAGGAGGCACAGAATTACAAGAGGAAATTGTTGATCTCGAGGAGGCGGTTGGTAAAATAGACAAAAAAGTTCTACATATATCTTATTATTGTTATCATTTGACTGGATCTTATCCCGACAAAAAAATTTATCGAATATTTCTGTTCACCGATAACGTTGTAATAACAGTTCGTAAAAAAAAGGGACAAAACGCTAGAACTAAGGAGTTTGTGGACGCTTTCATTCCTCTCAATAAGCTTTTTATAAGTTCAGCCTCTGATATCGAAATCACATTGTTACACACCGAAAATCAGACAGAATTAAAGTTCCGTTTTGAAAAAGTGAAAAACAAACAAGATACTTATGAAAATATCAAGCAAGCCGTGTCTGTGATTAGTCAGGGAGCCAAATCGCATTTGAGAAGCAATACGACTAATTCAATGACGATGATGAGGCCTGCAGTAGAGACTACTAATTTGGAAACGGAAATTATGACTTCAACACAATTCAGTGCATTTACAACCGTGATAGATCAGCTTGACGATGCGGTTCATATGAGAAATTTTCAACAATCTGCCAAATTGTATAACGAAGGCAAAAAAATTCTTTCAAATTATGGCTATAAAGATTCGATGGCTCATAATTGTAGAAAACTATTACAATTAAAACACAAAGAGCTTTCTAACATTCTTTTATCCCAGCTCAATAATCAGACTAATTCTAAACAGCATGTAATTACTTACAATACATTATTAATGGAAATTGGACTAGCCGAGCAAGCAGCAGAAATTTTTCTTAAAATGCGCTCACAATTGATTAAAAAGCGAGCAAGGCAAATTGTCTATCAAGGAGATGTGGTCAACTTCATTAGTGATCTATCCTTTGTTTTATTTTCTCTAATTAGAAACACCGGTGATTGGTACCTCACAAGCTTCAAGGACGCGATGATGATTAGCATCTACGTGAAATGGGCCCGGGACGAAGTTTCGAATTACGTTGAGATTTGCAAAAGACACTTGAATATAAATCAATTTTCCTCACTGCGAAAAATTGCACAGACGCTATACCAGATTGAGCACCATGCCGATATTGTAATATTCACTAACTTAGTTGAACAAAAGTGGTATCAATATCACATATATTATCCATGATTTGCTTGAGTCTCATGTAGTTGAAAATTTAAGAAACACTAAAAACTCCAGCGCTTTTGCTGTTGGAAAGGCGGTTGTGGAGGATGATTTGAAGACTCTAGCAGAAAATAAGCTTTTAAATGAAATATCTGCCCTGAATGGAAATACCTTGGAACACTCGAAAAGCACGAATCTTTTAAAAGAAAACATCAAAGGCTTGAGCGAGTTGGCTATGTCAACTAATAATCTGATCATTCGAAACGAGACTTTTGTAGCGATAGAAACTATCTTGGAGGCGTATTTTCATGTTAGCTTAAAAATCGTGGATGAAAGAGATAATTTGTCTGAACTTGATTTACAGATGATTATTCAAAATTCTTTATTTGTACACAATCTGATTGTGGATGATGTTATAAAGGATTTGAATGAGCTATCCGAATTTTACTCTAATTTTTCGGAAGCCATTATCAAAAGAGCAGAAGAAGGGAAAGAAAAGTTAATACTGGGTTCTTTTAACAAATATTGTCCCCATCTTGTCTCACAAATTTATAAATTCACCGACATGAATTTATCAGACGACAATCCACTGAGTTCTACCCAATTACCAAGCCATAATATGGGTAATATCATCTTCAAATTTAAGGCTTTTGGGCGTTCATTAGCGACATACCAGAATGAGATCATAGGGAGATTAATCTCTGTTTTCCTTATTGAGTTAAGCAAAGATACTTATTGGACGGCTAGTGGAAAACTTCGAAACTTAGGAGTCGGTGGTGTGGAGCTTATCATGTTGGATGTGCAATTTTTACTACGGTCATTTGAGGAAATCTTAAACGAAAATATTAAGCAAGAAGGAAAAAAATTGTTAGAAAAAGCCATTAAGTCTTACTTTGAAAAATGCGGTGAGACCGGCAAGCAGCCTAAACAATTCAAAACTACTGACTGGTTTGAAAAGCAGGTTCAGCATGCCATATCTGATATCCCCAAGTGATTTTTTTCAAATTAATTTCTCAATAAACTCCTTGTTGCATATGACTGAAAATTTATTTGCCAAAGCGATTGATCCCAATCCTGAAATTCGAAAGCAGGCTAGTATTGCTATCTCTCAAGAAGAGCAAAATTACAGCCAATCGCATACACAATGGATGCACTATGTGGCTTCACTTTGTCTTACTGATAACGGTGCGGCAGTATATTTGAAAAATTTTATAACTACTAAATGGAACACAATGCATCAGCCAGACAGGTTACTTGTTAAACAAAATATCGTCGAATGGATTGTGCATAGCTCTGGACCTGTTAGAAAACAACATTTAGAGGCGTTGAAATCTCTTCTGAAAATAGAAACTATTGATATTTTATCAATGGAGCACATTCACACTTTAATTCAATCACACCCTTTAGCTGCTACATTTATTTTATTAGAAGCTTGTCGCCATTTTCAATGGAAAGCTAAAAGCGAGCGTGGTCCACTTCAAATTATTTTAACTAAAATTTTTCCAACTGCACTGGGGGTCTGTAAACAAAGTTTAATATCATATGGGCCAGAAGATCAAACTATTATTAAAAACATAATCAAGTCGTTTTTCTTTACCATGAGATTTGAGCTTAGTGTAATACACAGACAAATCCTAGCAGAATGGTGCCAAATATCTGCCGATATTTTATTCAAACCTACTGACGGAGATGATTCAGCATCTGATGCATATAAAGCCAAGAAATGGGCTTCTCATTTTTTAACTCGGTTGTTTGTCCGCTATGGTCAAAAAGGATCCTCCAAAAGTCCAGAAGAGGCGGAATTCATATACACTCATCTGGCGCCTTCAATTGTTCAGACTTATATTCAATTGATAACTCAATTTATGGATCAAAACAATAGATTTTCTGACTGTCATCCCCTTCATGCGAAAACTTTTTTACCTGAAAAGGTTCAGCATGACGCAATTGTGGCACTTCAGTACTGTATACGGTATAAAGATATGTGGAATATTTTGAAAAGTAATCTCAATGACATAATACCTAATTATTTTATTCCAATGCTGAGATTATGTGAAATTGATCAAGAATTATGGGAAAACGATCCTATTGAATACATACACTCAAAATTGTCTTCTTGGGAAGATTCAGTGCATGTTAGGAGTTCGGCGACTCTTTTCTTAAGTGAAATGTGTGAGAAACGAAAACTTATGATACAACCTTTATTTCAAGTTATTCAGGAACTCTTAAAAAATCAATGGCAAGATCAGGAAGCTGCATTGACTTTAATCGGTGCACTTTGTTATGTCCTAAGAAGAGATACTGAATTTACTGCCACTATTGAATCATTCACTTATGAATGTATCATTCCTGCTATGAATGCGGAGGTTCCTGTTTTAAAAGCCAACGCTTTTTTTGTGTTTTCCAAATACTGTAGTAATGATTTAAAGCAACTCGAACAGCTTCAAAAAGCCTTTGAATATTCCTTTTTAGGTTTACAATCTAGTCTACCATTATCAGTGTACGCGGCTATCTCTATATCTCCTCTTCTAAAAATGTCGCAATTAAAGCCAATAATTAGTCCTAATATTGCGCAAATTATGTCTAAAATGTTGGAATTGACTAATGTGATTGACATGGACATTTTGACAGAAGTAATGGAAACTATTGTTGATCTGTATAGCAACGATATGATTCCTTATGCAGTAGAACTATCGACTTCACTAATCAACAGCTTTATGAGAATTCTCAAAAACTGCGATACTGAGACCGACTTGGACTTTAGCAGCGACAAAATTATGACAGCTATCGGAATAATGAAAACTATTCAGTCCCTGATTTTGAGTTTAGAAAACAGTCCTCAAATAGTGTATCAGATCGAGCAAATTGCTTGTCCTGCTTTAGAATTTGTGCTTGAAAATGATTTTATTGATTTGTTTGAGGAGATCTTTGAATTCATAGACACTGTAACTTTTACCACCAAATCTGTATCCCCTTTAATGTGGAAATTCTTCTTTCATTGCTTTGAAAAGTTGAAGGAAACTGCTGCAGATTATTTAGACCAGATGATTCCCTGCTTTGATAATTTTGTTCAATTTGGTAAGGAACAAATATTGGGTGATCCGGCTACTTTGAATAGTATTAACCAAATTATATCTGGCCTGTTTAATTCCCACATGGTCGAGACTGATAAAATTCCAGGCTGTTTATTAATAGAGACGATTTTATTGCATCTAAGAGGCAGTGTGGATTCACTAGTTCCAATATATATTGATATGGCTCTGCATTATCTCGGTCAATTAGACCAAAATTCAAATAGTCACCAAATACAGCACAATGAATACCGACTTGCTTTAATTGAAATTGTTTTAAATTGCATCTATTACAACCCTCAAATTTCACTCACTATATTAGATCAAAAGAATTGTGCAACTACTATTTTCGGATTTATGGTAAATCAGTCTGAATCTTTTAAAAAACTTCATGATAAAAAGCTACTTATTTTAAGCAGCTGTACTATCTTGACCTCTCCTTTAGAATCAATACCGCCTAATCTTAGAGTTGAGATTCCGAAGCTATTAGGATTTGTGACAAACCGACTTCAAAATTATCAAGATAAATTAACAAGTAGAATATTTTAATGTAGAAAGAAAGCAAGCTTCGGAAAAGTGGGCCACAAATCCATTTTATACTGGATTTGATCATGTTCAGAAAAAACAAATTAAAGCTGTTGGCGATAACGAAGACGCACTTAGCGATGACGAGTTTAATTTCGAAGAGCTTGAAATATTTGAGGAAGATTCGAGTTATGAGACCCCACTGGACCATATTGATCCCTTCTTGGTATTTGGACATACAGTTCATGTATTAATTGGTACTAGAAAGCCCGAATATGATTCCTGGATGAATGCACTTCCAGGTGAAACCCGAATTTTAATTGAAAAGCTTTATCAACTGTATATTGATCATGTTCAAAAGAATTCTGCAAAAATAAACTAATTTGTGAAAAAATAGAAGAATCTAACAAGGGGAGCCGATGTTGTCAATTGTTAAAAGACAATTAGCAAGATCATTTGTTAGACCACAGAACAGCACTTTACTATTTTTAAGGCGATTCAATTCGACCGAATCAAAGATTCCTAGTTCTAGAGCTCCCGACGAGATTCCTCAACAAATTAATAGTCATATCGCTGAAACTGGATCAATCCCAACACAATCGTCCATAATTGAGCAAAATGAAGAAATGATCAGTAATGCATTTCTGCAACAGATGCCACAGACAGTTGGTGATTTGCATAGTTTGGGACTTTCTTATTCATGGCCACCTGGCTGGATTGTTCAATTTCTTGAAGCATTTTATATAACAAGTGGTTTAAGCTGGTGGGCAGCAATCGTTCTATATACTTTGACAATTAGGATTTTGCTAGTCCCAACAATTGTAAAAATGATGAAAGTCAACGCGAAACTTATGAAAATACAGCCTCAAGTTCAATTGGTGCAGAAAAAACTAGAAGATGCGAAGCAAAATCAGGATGTTCCTCTTATGCAGAAATCAATTAATGAAATGAAAAGTCTTTACTCGGAGCAAAAAATTAGTCCTTTGTCAGCACTTAAGGGTCCAATTATCCAAGGAGCAATCTTGATTTCTACTTTCGTGGCATTAAGAAGAATGGCTACACTTCCCGTACCGTCTTTTGAGACAGGCGGGGCATTGTGGTTTACTGATTTGACTGCTGCAGATCCCACTCTTGCCCTACCAATTATATCTGCAATTTCTGTTTTAGCGCTTCTGAAGTATTCTTCAGAGATTCAGCCACCAACTCCGCAAACCCAAACTCTCAAAACACTAATGCCTTTCTTAGTAATTGGTGGTGCATACTTCGTTTCAGATTTTCCGGCTGCTGTATTTGTATATTGGATCACATCTAACGTCTTCAGTATCTTGCAAACTCTTCTATTGCAGTCACCTAAAATGAGAAAAAAGTTTGGAATTCCTAAAATTGAGAAGCCAGTTTTACCAAAATCACACACAAAACCGTTAGGATTCTTCGAAGGTTTCAAACTTGCATATGAAGCAAACAGAAAGCCTACCAATTCAAATAAATGAGATTTATCAGTATATTTTGCTTGTACCAATCAGACCGAAATTTGCTCAGAATTTAAAAAAGTTTGGTTTCCGTGTTTCAATCATCAAATTTCAAATGCCAAATGAAAGAAATTCAAATAGAAGACGAAATGACACTAATCAGAGAACCCCTTACGAAAGAAGGCAAGATAATGATAATATAACTGATAGAACTGAGATTTTTATGAGGCCAATTGTAAGGATTTTAAATACCACTAGGCAAGTAGAAAGTAATGCTAGAAATACCCAGTCACGTAGAAATGACCAAGCAGATTCTTCAGTTTACAATGGGAACATCAGATCTAGATTGAGATCTAGAAGTAATAATTCACCGCGATCAAATTCTATCTCACCGCAAAGACCAGTTGATTCTAGCAGAAATCAGGCTTCTACAGGTCAGGCCAATTTTGATTTTGATGAAAGAGTGGGAGAGGGTGAGACAAGACGATATGGTTCTTTAGGGAGATCATCAGGTGCTATAAATCCAGGTTTTACATTTGCTACAGAAATTAACGGAATTAATAGATTTGAGAGAATTCGAAGAGCTCAAGTAGTCGACTTGACAAACTATAACAATGGGATGCTCCACCGAATAGCTTGGAGAAGTGCCTTTGTAACTGAAGGCGATGGCGACGTTAGTGAAGAAGAAACCTCACAATCTCCTAGAAGATCCAGAAGGCTTAACAGCGAGCCTCCTGAAGAAGTCGTTGATCTAGAAGATCTCAGCAGGCGGAATCGTAGAAGAACTCGAGACCCTTCTCCAGAGATTCAATTTCTTGGCAGGTCAGCACCTAGACCCACTCGGAATGTTCGTCGAATACCTTCGAATATGAGACAAATTGGAACTTCTATTATATTTACACGTGGATTTAATTTAAATGAAATGGATAGGATACCGGACGACGATGCTGCCAGAAATATGTTTCCTGGGTTCGAATCCTTATTTGATCCATTTGAAACATTTACATATGACGATTGGCTTAATTTTGAGGATCTTGTTGGTAATGTTAGAGGTAGAGATTCTGGTGTTAAAAAAGAAATTTTCGATAAGCTAAATACAATCAAAGTTGGTGAGCCGATGAAGGACCTAGTTGTAGACCTTACCTCCGAGGTGCCTAAATCTGTGGTCCAGGAAAAAGAGCCTCCTATATCCTCTGCGTCAAATTGCGTAATTTGTATGACCGATTATGATGAAGGGGAAAAAGCCATTTTACTGAATTGCAAACATCATTATCATAGCGAGTGTCTCAAAAAATGGTTTGATAGCCATTCTACATGTCCAATATGCCGTTTTGAAGTGAAATAAAATTTTCACCAATTTATTGCTTTTTTTTGAAACACAATTTCGCCAATGATTCAAATCGTTGATGCCCAGACTCAAAATAAAATTACTGTTTATATTATACAGCATGGAGACGTAGAAATAAGAAAAAGGTACAGTGAGTTCGACCAACTTCATGCCTATTTGAAAGATAAATACCCAGCTATTATAATTCCTATGATTCCGAGCAAGACTTCTTTAAAACAATATGCTGCTCATCCCAACAGCGCTAAATTCGATCCAAATGTTATTCAACAAAGAAAAAGATTATTAGAAAAATTTCTAAACAGAATACTTGCACATCAAGTTTTAGTAGAAGATGATGGTGTTAAGCAATTTTTGGATCCAAGTGCTGCCCCCGTTTTTGAAATTAAAGGCCATAAAAAGAGAAAATCGTTTTCAATAGGCGGACAACAATTGAAGAATATAGACAACAAATTTGTTGAATATGAAAGTTATACAACGAAATTAAATTCTCATTATAAATTACTCCATAAGCTTCAAAAAAAGGTATTTCGAAAATACATGGACATGACACCGGATGATGCAGAACTTGGGGCAGTTTATAACGCATTAGCCCTGACTGAACAACATTCTCCAGAGCTACAAACAGTTTTGCAAGGTTTAGGACAGGCTGTAGATAGATGTCAAGTTTCTAAGATTAATTTATGCAATGACATGCAAATTTTGTGCGAAGAACCTTTACAAGAATATAAAGAGTTGACTGACGAAATTAAGGAGATCTTAGACTTTAGAATCCAGGAGCAAGCTGATTTTGAATCTAATACAGATCAATTGTCAACGAAATGGTCGACCTTAAAGCAGCTTGAAAAAGTTGAGGAAGAACAAAAGCGAATGCAAGACGCATTTCAAGGTGTTGAGCGATCTCGCCCAGCTGCTAATAAAAGCGTTATTGGGAACCTTACTGAAAAATTGAACTCGATGATAGATTCAGATCCTGATGCGACCAGAAGACACAATATAGCAAAAACTAAGGATACAATCGCACAAGTAATTTATTCTTATCTAGTTGGAACAAACAAGAAGCTCTCAAGAAGACTCTATTGCTCAAATCAGCGAGAACATACATCAAGAAATGCAAAGATTTGAAAAAAATCATCAAGATGAATTCAAACAAATTATGCTTAATTATTGTAAAACAATGCTGGAATATCACACCAAGAATCTAGAAACTTGGAAAGCTGTCAAATTGGATCAGTAAATTTATGCCACTGAAGTTTTAAAATGCACATACAAAAAAAATATGCCCCGTTATTGTGTGACAATGCATTCCAAAAAAGGATTATCTAAGTTTGTTCTAGTTCACGGCCCTGATAATACAACGTCATGGAAAGCAGTAAATGTTGTTGATCCGATTCACCTTGGATTTTTTGATGATGATAGGTATGACTACAATAAGCATTATAAAGCTGCGGGAGATGATCCTAATGCTATATTTGTACCATATGATGATCCAGTTGATGATTTTAAAGACGAAGAACTTAACAACCCTGATATTAAAGAGCTTATTGATGCACTTGAAGATGAAGCTTATTATGAAATGGACGAAATTCTAAATGAAGACAATCTTAGTGAACCTGACGATGAATACTTTACGAACTTAGTTTCGGATAAAAAAATTAGAGATATAGACGACGATTTCGACAAGTTTTTGGAAGACTTTGAAAAAACCAACAATGATGACGAGAATTTTGAAGAAATGCATAGTTACGCCCAAATGCTGAAGCAACAACAAAAGGAGTTTGCTAGAACCAAGACCTCGGCCGACATGAAAAACAAGATAATGGGTATGGTTGAGTTGCAAGAAGAGGAGTATGTGCAGGAATTGGAGGCGTCAGAACACTCATCTGAATTTGAATCAAGCTCCGAGGAAGAGTGGAATTGCGAAAAGCAATTAATGGTAGATTCTGTAAATATATTTAAACCGACTGTTATACAACCTCATCGATTGCACGAAAAAATAGTTTCTGAACCCACATCATCAAACGATGCTTCCTCACAGGAATCTCAGAATCCAATAATTGAAATAGTCATTCCTAGTAGAAGAAAAGGCGAAAC
Source organism: Sanchytrium tribonematis (assembly GCA_018985235.1). Taxonomy (NCBI): domain Eukaryota; kingdom Fungi; phylum Sanchytriomycota; class Sanchytriomycetes; order Sanchytriales; family Sanchytriaceae; genus Sanchytrium; species Sanchytrium tribonematis. The sequence goes on from JADGIG010000085.1 coordinate 11,810, forward strand.
AAAAGATGAAAAGAAACACAGAAAGGAGTTGCAAAAGAAAGCAAATAAGCTAAAGCGAGCACGTAAAAAGTCACAACTTGTCGCTACCCAATAAACTACATGCTACTGTACTTTGACATTTCATCGCCAAGATTCTGGAGCTGAAACTCTAGATGGAAAAATTAAATAATTTACAGTCACTTAAAGATGCGAAAGAATATCTAGGTAATTCTTATCCGATATATTTAAAAAGTTTAAGGCTATATTTTGAGAATTCTATTTCATTACACGAGTTTAGGTCAAGGATAATACATTTGTTTGGTAAGCAAAAAAATCTTCATACAAAAGTTATTCGAGACCTACTAAAAATTAATTATAAAATAGAGAAGCCGTTGAAGAAAATTTCTCTTCACAAATACAGGTTGGATGTGATACGCTCACTGGGTCAAGTGGAGCGAGATAGACTAAAATTATATCTTAATAAGGCTGAACCCGAAAAGTTGATTCCGCAAGTTTTCAGTGCTTCCGTAAGTGAGCCATGCTTTAGTGAAAATGAGAATCTTTTTACAGAGGAGAACGTCAAATTGAGGCTGTTGGCTTTAGCTGAAAAATATGGCGTAGCGACTGGTCCCGGATGCTCTGATTTCTTATACAGGGCCACAATGGTAATTATTATTAATCAAGATGTTTATAAGAGAAAAATTGACAACAATATCATCTGCTACCTGCAGGTCTCCGGAAAACAATCCACATCATCCTTATAAAAAGGAAGAGCCTTTGAATAATGGACCTCACGTAACAAAATCTGAAGCAGATGACTTTAGTATCATAGAGAAAGAATTTGAGTCAATAACACCTCAAATCTTAAGTAGAACGTTGGACCCGCTAAGTCAAAGACTAATTTTGTATGGTTCAGTTTAATAAATTTATTGACTTAAGGCAAATTTCTCGACTCTAATTAACATAGTGCTTGGCATAGTATGTCCTTTCGACGTTAAAAATGGAACATGGCGATACCCTTCTTTTAAAGACGATAAAAGTACGCTTGCTTGGCAAATAAAATCATTAGATGAATAATCCAAGTCATAGACGGCAAAATGGAGAAATGAAAGTGAAGACTCCGCTTTAATATTGAGTTTCTCATTGAAAATTGGATTGCAGCCATTGTTCTGCACGGCCTTAGTTTTAAAAACTTCATTTTCCAAAGAAATCGTACCTTTCACATGTGTTGCTTCTATAAATGGATCTATGATCTCCCCTTTGCTTCTTTCGATAGGTTTCGGAAGCCTTTGACAAGATACTATCTCGATGATATAATTTATCGGCTTAAAAGCATTTAAATTTCCTGCTAATGAATGCGGTCTCAGAAAGTATCCTAAATTTCCATTTGAGCTAAAAAGAGCCCTATTCATGCTTAAATATTTATCATTTGTTTGAAAATTCAACGCAACTACTTGAGCGCCAGCTAACCAATGTGGAATTGGATCATAATTACTGCTATCAACTCTTTTATTTCCAGGGTATATTCTATTTAGTCTTATATGGGACAGACTTTGATATTTTTTAAGATTTAGCTTAAACATATCAAGTGATTTGCCTTCATTAAAAGAAGATATTGTTCTACTTACTACAGCAGTATTGTCACTCAAAATTTCAAATCCCGTAAATTTTTCTGCTTTCAACAAAGAAATTAGTCTCTCCAACTTTGGAGAAATTTTTTTAACAACTTTGGAATCTTCCTCATCTGAGGCTGGATCAGGATTTCTCGAATTTACTTTTCCTTTGATAACAATCTTGCCAGCAAGCATTTTTGGACTAGGAAGATAATCCTCATACTTTTCTGGACCAGGGGACTCCTGTATAAATAGTAAATCGCCAAATACATCGACCAGCATATCCGCAATTATATCTTGTTGGGAAATAGAGCAGTGCATTTCGAAAGAAAGAATTAATGGTAGAGCAGATTTTATAAAACCATATTTTTTAATGCAAAAAAACGCATCTTTAGCTAAAATCTTTGATGTCAATGTTCTTCCATGAAAAATTATAGGTTCTACCGAGCCGTCCCATAAATCTAATTCGAGACATCTACAACCATCTAGTAGAGCATTTTTATAGCCTTCCGTGGAGGAATCTGAATTGAGTTGATTACCTAATAAGTATGTATTGTGTGATGAGTTGATAAAATAAAATGATAAAGGTAGTTCAAAGGAGTCTTCAGAAGTTTGATTAAAATAATCCAAGCCTTCCAAATATCTTTCGAAAAAGAGAAAGTCAATTTCATTTGGAATATCAGAGGAATTAATTTTTTCTTGAAAAAATGTCATCAACCATTCTATGAAATAACCCTTAGATAAAGATTTGCTCGCATTATGCTTTAACAAATCTTTGAAAATGCATTTCAAATCTTTCCTTTTCCATGACTTATAAAGTGCAAATTCGGCTAAAAGTAAATCTTGAGAATTTGAAAATATTTGTTTTATATTGAGCAGTTCATCTTGAGTCAAAACAGATTTAAAATTGTCTTTTTGCATTTCAAACTTCTTTTTTATAGCAGAGGTAGTTATATTGGAGTTGACGTAGACAAGTAACTCTTCGATGGTTAACTTGTCTTTCAAAAATCGCAATATACAATCGATTTTTTGATAATGTTTAATGTAAGCTGGATCTAACTTGAGAATGATGACATCATCATACTCTTTGTATGAGATGCCCGGCATTTTGAGAATATGGCTGACTGCATCCCTCGACAAAATAATTGTAAATTTCTCATTTTCAATCGTAAAGTTCTCTATGCGAGAGATTCTCCAAATAGGCAAGCTAACTTCATCAAAAGTCTTTCTTTTTGACGTTTGCATTATGCCACTGATAATGGCTATTTCCTTGGTTTTTTGGATTCCTTTGGATGGCCGAGTAATTTTGGCATGGAACATGGAGACGGGTCCTAAAATATTATACAAAGAAATTTATTAATCCTGAGGCATTTCTTCTGATAAAATTGTTCTAAATTCTGATTCTTGTACAGAATCACCTGCTTTACTTTCCAAATATTGAATATATAGCCGAGCTGCTTGTAAAATCTCAACTTTTGCCATTTTCCGTTCTTTAGCAAACGGAACACTATCTCTCAAATTAGTCAGTGCGTTTTTCGCATCATCCCTTCGTTTCTGTTCCGCTAATTTATGCTGTTGCTTCTTAAGGTCTTCTTTCATGATGGGAATATTCTGATGCTGGTTGTAAAATGGCTGTAATGCTTGGGGACTAGTAATTGGGTAAGGCCTTGGTGAATATTCAAAATACTGATAACCTGGCGCTTGTGTGCTGTGCTGGGAATGGCCTGAAGAAAATAATAGGCCAGGCGTTAGCGGCTGCATATTTGCAAAGTTTCCAGCAGGTAAATTTTGAGGACTCTCGTCTGGAGTAAGAAGCGCGCTTTGGTAGTCCGATTTAAATTTAGTTAGTTGCTGACCATACGATGGTTGATAATCAGCAGGAAATTGCTGCTCCATACTGTTTGAGTTTGACTCCTTCTCATGAATTGCCCAATTTTCAGCCGTCATGATATGAACAACATTCGCACAAGACTTAAAATAAGTATTTACTATATCTACTGCAAGAAATTTTCTTCGTCACCAACCTGGCGATATTTACGTGGTACAAGAACCTTTGGTTTTATAGGTGAAACTTGAGTAGCTTTGTCACTATAGCGACCAGGTTTCGGTAAAATATTTTCCAAATTCTCAGATTGAACAGTTTGAATGGTTTTGGAATAATTGTTAGGCTTAGTTGGTGTTTTTATCAAATTATTCCGTCTCGGTGATTTTGTTGGTGTAGTAGGGATTTCCGCATAACACAATTTGATAGGTTTAATTGGAGTTGTTGGCAAATTCTCGATGGCGTCTTCCTTGAACTCGCTGAATGCTTCGGGGACGTCAGAGGAGAGAAAACTAATTTCTTTTCCATGAGATGGTTTATCACTACTTAAAGGAAGAGATTTGCTGGAAAAGATCTCAGAAGATGCAACTTCAGAGGAAGCATCTATTCTTCGTCTCTTGACAGGCACGTTGCCAAAACTCATTTTACAAACATAATTTTCAGGAATTAAGTCACGCTTTCGTTTCTTTTTATCCTTGCTGGGCCTTTTTTCTACGAGACTTGGTCTTGGAGTTCTAATTTGTAAACTTGTAGGAGGTGCAATTTCTTCTAAAAGTGTGGCTAAACCGTTTTCATCAATTCTAAATTTCCCATCATTAAAACTTATAGCATACTTCTCAAACAAATCCCGCTGAACCTGAGGAAGGTCCTTATAGATCTGCGCCATCATTTTTCCAAATTCTTTTTTACCCATATCGGCCATTTTCTGCTGGAAATAATCCGTGTATAGAGTATAGAATACCAAATGACCAGTGCATTTTTTGGGCATTTTTTTAAAGGCCAGTTTTTTAGGTACGAAATCAAGCGGTAAAGAAGTTATCGTCTGTTTAACTTGATTTTCTCGCAGCTGGTGCAACGCAGATGGAGTCGGCTGCTGTTTCGGTAACAACTTAGGGTATTGTTTTAATGGAGTATTCGTGTTATTCAGACCAACAGCTTTCGCAAACTCGGATTTTACGTATTCTGATGTGAGCAAGTCTGAAGATATCGTTGGCGTCGTAAAGTATGCTGATGGGTATACCGGATCAGTCGATGGCTTGTTTTGTGAGTCTGTCGTCAGAATAGAATCAAACTCAAAATCGTTTGTAAATTCTTCGAACCAGTCATCAAGGCCTTCAAGAAATTCGTCGTATTCTGCCATAAAATAAATGTGTTTCAAGGCAAAGTAAAAAAAGTTACGTCTTACTGAACCAAAATATTTAAACGTCATTTAGACAAAGGCGTGTAACCCAATTCGACTTAAGTTAAATATTTACTTCTATAATTACATCGTCTAGTTACAATCCGATTCTTGAGTCGCTCTTTTTAAGATGATAATTTGAAGTCTGAGCTTTTTCACTACTTTTGGCCCTAAATTCCCAATTGATTTGGCACTTTTTACAAAGCTTCGATATAAGCAGGAGATCTTGTTTCCCGTAAATTGTATTAGGAATTTGAAAAACGACTCCTGAATTTAACGAGTATTCTCTCAAATTAATATTTGTTTGTTTCTTCAACTGTTTTACAACATGAGTTGTATTTTCAGCACACCGGTCACATAGTATTGGCTTTGTACTTATCAAAAGTGGAGATATGGTTTTTAAATTCCTCTCTCTAGGCATAGCTTGAAAAGTGGAACAGCCTCTTAATTTGTTCAGAAGCATGTTATTTTCTATCAGGTTAGAGTCATAGAGATAAGGATGATAGTATTTGGTCTCTGCTTCAATATTAACTGAACTGGAGGACATTATTTGATTGAAACAATTGTCGGCCTACTGAGCAAACCTGAAGATTTTATCATCTTTCTGCGTTTCAGGTTTGTGTGATTTTACCAAATGAGGTTCTATTTCAATTAAAGGAAATTATATATAGTATCACTGCAAGAATTCGAATTTCTCAAAACTACCAGTCAAATTATTTTTTTATTTTCGCAGACTTGAGTTCGGAGACCCATTTCGAGTTGATTTTAATACTCTGTAAGTTAAGTATGTAGATTTGCCGCGTGCAAGGATCATCTTATATTAAGACAAATTGATTGGACCTTTCATAATATATAGAAATTTTTGACACATTTATCTGCCAAATTACCCCATTTTCTGATGATTCTATGTTTTATTTTCGTGTTACTGGCTAAAAAGTCTCCACCTTACGTTCGGCCTAAAGATTCTCTAGTTATCGAATTGAATCCTAAAAATTTTAATTCACATGTTAAACCAGGTAATAATTTGTTGGTGGCATATTATGCACATTGGTGCCACTACTCGAAAAAAATGTTGCCAAAACTGGACGAGCTTTCACATAAAGTCAAAAATTTGCCAATATCAATCGTGACCTATGACTGCGAATTAAAAGGACAGGCTAAGATTTGCGATGATTTAAAAATTGATGGTTATCCAACCCTCTTTTCTTATAAAGGAATCAAAAAAGTTAAAGAATATGAGCAAGGTGAAAATGTAGATTTATTGATGCAATTTGTCAACGAATTCTTAAAATCTGAAAACGCTCCTAAGGTGCTATCGAAGGAAGGGTATAATTTTGTTCGGAATTATTACAAACCACCAAAAGCTATCGCAAATCCAAAAGGAGAAGTAATTTTATTAACGGATTCAAATTTCGAAGGTCTGGTGCAAAAGGATCCTTGGTTCGTCGAATTTTATGCAGAATGGTGCGGACATTGTAAAGCGTTAGCTCCAACATGGACAAAGTTAGGTGGCTTAATGAGAGAAAAATTAAATATTGGAAAGATTGACGCTAGTGTTAACAAAAGAATAGGTTCTAAATATAGCGTTCAAGGCTATCCAACTCTTTTATTTATTCATGGGGATAAAGTTGAGAAATATAGAGGAGATAGGTCTCTGGAAAGCTTAAAGCAATTTTCTTTTGAAATGAAAGCAAAATCATTTATCAATGAATTTACTGAGAAAGACATCGCGCAAGTGAAAGATATGCCAGCGATTGGCTTTCTGATATATTCCAATAATATTAACGAAAAACTTAAAACAAATTTGGAAATTTCAGAAGACTTGAAGTTTATTTCCCCATTTTATAGTTTATCTTTTTATTCTGCAAAAGCTATATTTCCCAAAATCGCACCGACCGTGGGACCTCCGACTTATTCCAAATTAAAAGATCATGACCATTATGTAATGCTATATTACCCTAAATCATTAGAGGTCAATAGAATTCAATTTTATTTTAGCAATAGTGTTTCACGAGTCGATTTGAAAAACTGGTACAATGCAAATCGATTTCCTTTCTTAGTTGATTTGACCTCAAGTAATAGCGAGGCTTTATTGAGCGAACCCAAGTATCTCATTTTAGGCCTTGGCGAAAAAAGAAACGATTTAGAAGAAATGGCAACAAAAATCAAGGATTTAGTTCCCCCACATGCATATCCAGCTGAAATCAGCAGAGCTGTGCAATTTGTAAGTGTTGATGTCAACAAATATGGAGATTGGGCGGATAGGCTATTCGGACTAAAGCAAGGTATAATTATACTTAGCAACGAAAAAAAAGTTTATTACAAAGCAGATCCTGATGGTAGTTTAATAACATTAGGCACTATTTTGCCTTCGTTAAAATCTCTCATTGATATTGATATCTTTCAGCAGAAATTAAAATCAGTTGCTCAACCATCTTCTTGGGAAAAATTAGAATGGACACCTCATGAATTTGCACCTTCTGGTTTTCTTCAGGTTATTTTGACTTACTTAGAAATTTATACAATTTACAGAAAGCAATTTTATATTAATAACTCTTGCGATGGTATTCGTATTAATCTTTATCGTCTTTGTCGTTATGTCGGACAACAATCAGCCGGGCTATCAACAAATTAAATCTCCCGAGAATAAACAGGATTAATTTATTGTTGTAACCCAATGGCATCTATGCATATAGTAAATAGGCCTATAGCAATTTCCAAACATATCAGTATTATGACAATATATTCTAGCCTTTCTCCATGCATTGACTGCATATGATCCTTGAGCATTTGTAACATGTCAGTGATGACGCCTACCCTCTGATTGACAATTTCGACTCTTTCCGATATTTCCATCTACATAAATATATAATACGTATCCTCTAGTAGCCTGATATAGGGGTTCCATATAGGGTTCGGACCAGAAAATGTCTGGAGTATCCAACACATTGGAAACCAAATTGACATTAATGCGCATGCCAAATAATTTTCCAATTTTCATGTTGACTTCTTTCCTAGACAAAGGAACTGTCCCGGATTTTGCCATTAATTTTGGAATTTCTTTGGTTTGCTCTATAGTGGTATCTATTAAATTTTCAAAATAAGCCAATTTAGAACTTTGAGCTATACAGTGAGAAATAGTCATTTTTGCCATCCAATTTTCTTCTGATTTAAGCGTTATTACATCGTTATATATTCGGGGTTGGTAATTGGTATTGTAATGGTATAATAATTCCTCTATTTCGACATTGAGTTTATCTACTGGCTCCGAACAAAAAGGCTTGAATGTTTGAACAATTGCGCCTTCTTCTTCTCTAGATAAACCCCATATCACTAATACCCCATAATCAAAAAAGAATATCTCGGAATGAAAACTGCCTTTTGGTTCCCATTTGCAAAATATACATTCATCAATTTTTTTAAATTCTTTTCCATAAGAATGAAGATAAACTTGGAGCAATTCAAAATTGTATCCATTACCTACGCAAAGTGCAGTGCATCTAGGAAGTTGTCTACGATCCAGATTTAATAAAAAATCAGGCGGATTATCATTTCCCTCTCGTTCTTCGGTTTCTGGTGCAACGATGTCGTATTTAGGTTGATTAACAGATGCTTCAGGAAAAACAGTAAGTTTGGCAGAAGTTTTAGTAGTTCTGTTAACTATTTTACGATTTTTTTCTTTTATTTCCATTTATTGTTGCAAAAAATAAATTTTTATGTCCCAAATCCTGAATTTAACCAAAAAAATAAATAGCACTGGAAAAAGAATCGAAAATTTAATAAAAGAATGCAGAGATCAAGATGAGTTATTTCAGAGTATTGGGTCTGACTTTCTGTATGAATTTAAAAATATGGCAGCCCAAATTAAGGAAAAATATGATTTTGAAAGCAGGAATGATGCAAAAGAGGAATTCAGCAATATAAAAGAAATATTTAAACAGATTGAGACGCACAAGCGTGAAATTGACAGCCTTTGCAATTCTTACCAAGAGAAAAAGCGTCTTGTTGATGATCTTCATCAGACAATTGAGTCTATAAAATTAGCAGAATTGCAATCGGAAAATGAAGTCACTGAAAATTCAATAATCCTTGAAGACCTGATTAATGAAAACATGAAGCTTCACCAAATGTACGAGGATTGTAAATTGAGAAATCAATAAAAAAATTTATCCTTTTGTTACAAAGCTCATGTTGAGTCGAGTATCGAGACGGAAACCATCTATTCATTTTAGGTATATTAAAAGTGAATCTTCTACAACAGCTGCAAGTGACTCAGATGGGCCTCTTTCGACTAAAATGGAACTTCACTCCAATTTAGTTGACAAGAAAAATGACATTATTGCGTCAGTCGCTTATGAAAAGCTTTCACTGCGATTTAAGCCCAGAAGTTGGTCTGAGCAAGAAATAGATGTCATTGTTCAAGGCGGGGCAATTTAAATAAATTCTTTACTATTCTTCCTAATTAAAGTTTGTTTTCGCAAATTAAATATTTTTCTAGGATCCTTGACTCTTAAATCTAGCTCCTGCCGCAATTTGTTATTCGATTCCTCTAAGTTTCCAATTATATCCGTGTTTTCTAAGACTTGCTGAAACATCTCAGAATCGGTGGTGTTGACATTTGCAATTTTCACCACCTTTTTTTTAATTTCCTCAAAAGTTCTCTCGACAAATTTGAACTTCGTAGCTATGGCAATTTCAGTCGGCTTTTTGGCTCTCAATTGCTTGATGCCTTGAACATTGTCCATCTTTTCGAAAATCAGTTTGTTTTGCAAGCTCATTATCTGACCAACTAAGGCTTTCAAGTGAAAATTATCCGATACGGTACATGAGTCCACTCTTTTGGGAATAGCGTGTATCGCAACGCTAGAATAAGTTTTCTTCTCAATTAAATCGGAGCTTGAAGTGCCTTGATCAATTGACTCTAATGCGAAATGAGAAGCTTTATCAGAAAACAATGTATGATTACCGCAACACTGGTCAGTCATCATGAAATTCGCATCTGTGCCTCTAGTAGATTGCTCTACAATGGCGTCTGACCCAATATCTAAGACATTTTCTTTTGCTTGGGCTTCAATATCCTTTCCCCTAAATTTTACCTGTATTTCTTTGTCTTCTAATTCTCTTTCAGTCTGAGATGATTTGCTTCTCATATCTGTCAGATAGTTATTAATGTAGCAATGTATTTCATCAGTATCTCTTTTTTCCGTCTCCAAAAATTTTAATAATTGAAACATTCCTAAATAAGGGAATTGGAGACTGAACCCTTTAATTTTTATCTTAAAATTCTGAATAATTATAATTTAAATATAAATGACAAATTTCAAATATTATCGTGAAAACAATACTGTGGCTTGAATTTTGTTTACTTGAAACTCAAGTATGCACGATGGTTCTAAAGCAGGTATTCCAGGTGTTACTATTAACATGATCAATTCAGTTCTTGGAGCTGGTGT
>JADGIG010000086.1:0-21893 GCA_018985235.1 Sanchytrium tribonematis
AAATGGTCCATTCTCCATTGGATTCATAAAATGGCAATAATCCAAAATCACTTACTGGGATACGCGCATAATAACCACTTGGAGATGTATCATAAATACTAGAGGCTTCTACTTGATCTGATTTGTAATAATGCTTTTTAGCAGCTGTAATCAATGGATCTTCTTCAATCGTCAATGCGCGTTTCAATGGAATATCGGATTTGTCACTCACAAGATATTCTGTGGCAGAATATGACTGACATTGTTTAATTTGAGTTTGATTTGTGAGTGGTGGACAATAATACCCGCCATAACAAATAGATGGATCCCAAATCTCACAATATTCAAATCGAGTCAAAATGACTTCAAAAACATCTGGTGATTGCACTCCACTCGTCTCTACATCAAATAAAAATCCAAATACTTGACCCTCTGTAAAATTCACAAAGATTCCTTGATGTAACAATTCACGCGTCATATTCATATTAGACACTGGAAATAAACCTTGATCTGATCCATAATATCCAGTAATCTCATTTTTTAATGGTTTTTCACTCGTGTAGTCTAAATACAAAGTATACGTACGATTTTCTGATTCACTAACAGCTGCAAATAACAACAAGGATGTACTATTGGTGTCTGTGATGTATGTTAATGGTTGATTACCAGGAAAACAAGTAGACGTAACGTGTCCCATTTAGTATTTGAGCCACGTTAATTTGTTTTCAGAGACACAATGGAAATGTGTTGTAAAAGCCACTACAATGTGGATTGTTGAAAGATATCCAATGACAAACAACTTGACTGGTATCCAAATTCATGTCAAAGCATATAATATAGAATACAATCAACAGAAGTAAAAGATTACAAGTCTATTCATTTAATTGGAACAGATCTGAAAGAGCGCATTGTGGACTATCAATAGAAATAAAAAGGTGATCTGTGCGTATCTCGCTAAAATGTTTAGCCTCCTTTCCCCTTTTTTGTACAAAAAGACGATTCGAGATCTTCCCCCTGAAATGTTACTGACAACGCTATTCGGATTCTCTTTAATTTGCGACCGCCAGAAGATTGAATTGAATGGAAATGAATTGACACCCATTGGATTTGGACAATCTATTTCGAGAGTTGGAGATCGACTTGATTTGTATGAATGTCATGCTACTCATTGCGATGGACACGAACCAACTGCATCAGTCGAATTTGTGGATATGTTTGGACACTACTCTTTCCGTATGGATTCTGTAGAACCACACATCGAAGTTGATTACAGACAATTCACTTTTAAAGGAATCAAATGCGGATTTCCAACTAAAGAGTTGAATGACGAAATGTCAAATGTGGTTACTATTTGTTCACTTAGGAACAGAGAGAATCGAAACACAGAATTGACTAAATTTGAGTATCAGATATTTGGAGGTCAATTCGATACATTTGCTGGAGGACAGGTAAATTGGGCCAAGTCTCGTACTGCAGTTGAATTCTCAATGCAGTTCCTTGATGCTTTTAAAAAATCAATTGAATTGAATTCTAATTCTGACTATTACTTGTATAATTACAAATATGGTAATTTTGTGGTATCATGTCATTTATTTGTAAATTCTGAAGGAATACAAGGTCTATCTGAAACTGTTAAGAGAGATCAATTACAAAGTACATTGAATGTTGTTCTTGCAGAGAGTCTTCTATACAATCAGGAAAGACGCGAAGTGAATTTATATTCCGCTAATGATATTTATGAAATAACATTCTTAAGTGGAGTATACGCATTTGTTGGTGCTGAATTCAAAAGTAATGGTATAGTTGGTAATGCACTCTATATTGTGACTGGTGTCAATGAATATTATGTGATTCCTGAGAAGTATTGGGGATTTGAGGTTCAAATCGATGGTATTCCTATAGTATTGACTTCAAAAAAACACAAGTACAAATATGGTCATTATGTATTCAAGAAAGTAGATACAAATTATGTCATTGAAGGAGAAAATTTAAAAGAGAAGCTTAAAAAGTATGCAGAAACCCTCCAAATCATCTACCAATAAAATAAATTATTTACTCCCACTTCATTTTATCTCTAGTCCAATTCAATACACCCTGTGCCTTGTCTACACTACTCTGTAATAACTCACGCACTTGATCTAAATGCGTAATCATGCCATTTCCTTTATTCATCAAATCCACGCATTCTCTGTAAATGGAATCATTTTCATTTCCAGTGCTTTCAGGGTCATTGGTACGCCATACATTGACTAATTTAATCACTTGTTCTCTTAAAATACCCCGATATGGGACAATACCACCATATTGATTTAATAAATCAATCATCATTCGCAATAACCGGATAAAATCACTTTTAATCTCTTGTAATGCGTAATTGAAACCTACTAGAGCGTGTTGATGGTGATATTGTTGCAATTGGGTGGTCAAATATTGCACATGTGTGGTCATTTTATGAATGGCATAATTGACCCAATCTAGCAAGTAAGAAATGGTGTATTTGACTTGATCACTCAATACCATGGCACTACTCGTCGTTGTGGTGATGATGAGATTGCTAATTTGACCGAGAAATGAGTTGCTTGTGGTTAATTTGGATTCTTCATGGATTGTTTCATTATTGGGTGTACTTGTGGTGGTATTGGTGAGAGTGGAATCATCTTTGATACTTGTTAGTAGTTCCTGGATAGGAGGGAGGGCATTTAAATCTAATTTGCTGTCCATTTTATCCATTTTGGTGTCTAGATCCATTGGATGATCTGGATGGTCTGTACTATCCATATTAGAGATAGGTTGATCAGTCATTGTCATTTCTGGTGATTCTAGAGTCTCTAAAGAGTCTTGCATCTCAGTAGTGGACATCATTTTTTGTTGTTTGAGGGAGGAAAAAGAAGCGTATGATTGGTGTCATTTCAGGTGCAAATGTGGGGTCCAACTCTAAAATGAATGGCATGAGTAGCATGAGAAATGAAAAAGGATGATGGTGGGTGATTTGGAAATGTAACTATTTTGGTGATTTGGCTGTTAGATGTCACAAGTCTAATGAAATATGGACGGGCGATTTTGAAACCTCCTCTTTATTTCAAAATTGAATGACGATTCCAATAGAATTACTGCTAGTAGATGGATCTAGGAAAGGATTTGATTTTGAATCTAATAAAAGCGTAGGGGATATCTGTAAAGATCTATATAGCTCATGGCCGAGTGAATTTAAAGAAATGCCCCCAAATGCAGATAATATTCAATTACTTCATCAAGGAAAGTTTTTAGATAAAAGTAAAGCATTGCCATTCACAGAAAAGACAGTCGTACATCTCGTTATACGTGCACCGGAAGAGAAGAAATCAGAACAAAAATGTTGTGTGATTTTATAATAAATTTTATTCGGATTTTTTATTACTTGGCTGTGTATACCAATTTAATACAGCTGATTCTATTCTGTGTAGATAAGAGTCACTATGAGCTGATTGTGATTCAAATTGGGGTTGCGTATTGATGTGATTCCATCCATGATTCTCTATTCTTGGTTCTACACTCATCGTCCTTGTTAATTGAGGTTTATTAGTGATTGGCAATGCAATAGGAGGTGGTTCTGGTGGATTTGGATAAATGACAGTCCCTATAGATGCTTCTAAATGTATATTTTGTGGTACTTTGGGTATTAATACATATTTACGTGTAAATAACATAATTTCATTTGATAATTTATTCACCCGCTTTAATAATGGTATATTGACATGATAAAATAAAGCAATACCCGCTATAGTATCTGTTTTTGATAAAAAATGGACGAAATATTTGCTTGTTATATCTGGAGTTAAATAATCTGCATCTGGTAGTGAGTCGTCTGTCAATGGATGCGTAGAATCTGATATATCAATGGATGATTTTTGAGAAAATTGCATCAGAAATTAAAAATGGGTTATAAAAATTTCAAAATTTTACTCCTTTTGAATCACTTGATTTTATTTGATTGGCGTCAAAGGCAATCATTGACAATTTCATAAACATTAGTAACCTTTAAATAAAATTGGAAGTATTTCAAGTATATATTTTAATTCTGTGCTTTTCGACAGCATCCACACCAAAGGCAAATCTCCTTTCTCCTTGCTACATGTACATTTACGTACTACAATTGAATCATTCCAAATATTACATTGGCAAATCTACCAATCCACTCAATCGCATCACTACCCACATAGAAGACACCAGAAATCTATTTATCAAACGTCATAAACCCATAAATATTATTTCATGCTTCCAATCCACATCCGATTTTGATGAAGACAATACTGTCAAAGAATACATGCAGAAATATGGTATTGAAAATGTTCGTGGCGGTAGTTATTCAAACTATAAATTATCCAGTGCACAAATTGAATTCTTGAGTCGAGAAATGCAATCTAGTACGAATGCCTGTTTTAAATGTGGTCAAAATGGTCATTTTGCAAACAAATGTAGAGTGAAATTGATTAAACGTAAGCAAATGAAACCAAATACATGTTATCGATGTGGCAGATCAACTCATTTTGCAAAAAATTGTTTTGCGAGTAGACATTTGAATGGCTCTTTAATTTAAATAAATAGTCAATTTAATCAACTCACTTATTTCTGCTGATGCACACAGTCATTTGCAACAAGGATAAAACAAATGATCCTCCTGTTCCTTTCAATCGTCACCTCTCTAAAATGTCCTAAATTTATCCCTATATCCCAACTACCATCACACACATGGCAACCCATCATTAAAATTCAACAACAATTAATCAAACCATATCGAGAATGGCAAATAGGAAGAACCATCAAAAATTTGAAACTCAGTTCAACTATGCAGCGATTTGTTTATAAAACTAGAGAAGAAAATAAGCAAACTGGAGCAACCCAACCAGATCCATCTTCTGATCCATTGCCAGTCGCTGTTGAAATAATCCGACGTGAATCTCAATGCAAAAACAGCCCATCAAATCATTCTCCAACTGATAAATCATCCAATGTTCTATCAAATGTATCAATTACCAACATCTATCAAGTGAATACATCCACCATCATACTATATTTAATGGCATTTCTGACAATTTATAATAATAATCAAAATTGGCAAGATGCATTAGAATATTGTGGAATGGGCATGATGGTGCAATTATTTGCAAATTGTTTTATAAATGGAGACTATTGATGTCATTTTTAATCATAATTTGACTACCGTGCCACAGCACTGTGTCATTTATGAATTGGTCTTTGATTGGGTTAAATGTCTGAATTTACATTTAAAAAACACCGGGTCTATTCAGATCAATGAACCTGATTATTTTTGCCATTATATTTGCAGCTATAGCAGAAAAAGCATCAGTAAGAAAAGATACACAAATTAAAGTGGATGAAAATACAGGAAGTAGCTTCAGCAATTTCTTTGATGGTAAATTTCCAACTTATCATTTTGGTATGCCTAAAATTGACATTTCAGGATTAAAGACAAGATTTGGTGAAAGTGGTCAAGCCATTAGAGATCAAATGGCAAAATTGAATAGTTATATCAAAACAAGATTTGAAAAGAGGAAAATTCAACGCGATAAGAATATAAAGGATTTAAAGGAAATAATCAAACAAGATAGAGAAAGAGCTGCAGGTGTAGGTCCAATTAAAAAATTTGGTCCTATTCCAATGGTCATCTTTACAATTGTGGCAATCATGGCGGCTATTATTGTAATCATGGGCACGATAGATGTTGGTCATTTTGCTACTACTGGGACTGGATTCTTTACAAAATAAATTTTTATTATTATGCGACAATTGCTTCTTGTTGAAATGGATCATCATTTAATGCATCTACTTCCATACTGGATGATTGATCTTCAATTTCATCTTTTATTTTTGGTGCTGGTTTTAAAACATCTTTGCTGACTTTACGCAATTGCAAAAATCTCTTTTCTAATTTAGTCAATATTTTAGCAATATGCAATTCTTTACTCAAATCTAATTGAATCTCATTTAAATGTCTCATTAAATTAGACATGGTTTCATGAGGCTCAGAACATTCTACAATTTCCATATTTTGATTAAATAAGGCATATAATTCCATCATATTCTTATTGGCTTCTCTTAATACGATTTTACAGTTATTATTACATGATTTCTCTAATAATTTAACCCATTTTTGTGCTTGTTTGGCAATTCTTTGTAATCTGTCTTTTAATTTGGATTCTACTCTGTCAATGGCTTGTTTGGGTTGATTTAATAGATAGTTTTGATGTAGAATGTTTAATTGCTCTACTAAATACTTTGTAAAATCTCTTTTATGTTGGCAAATAAACGCCACAGATTGCATCACTTGTGGCTTCAATTTGTAATCATATTTTTTACTCGAATTGGCTTTGAGCCATTTGCCACAATAGGCAATTGCCATCCATTTATAATGTTTGTGCTGACATTCTTTCACAATTTGTTGTTTGTCAAATGGACGGTGTTTGTGTAGTCTGTTCTCATCTACTGGATAATCTTTAGTTTTCGTGATGAATTCTTGAATTTGCTGTGCTGTAAATGCTTTGTGCGTCCATACCTGCTCATAAACAACTACATCTTTGGATGAAAATGCAAATTCTTCATGTTCTAAGAACCAATCATACCATTCCCATGGTAATAACTTGCATTCTTTGAATAAAGATTGTATTGTGACTGATTTAGTGGCCATTTTCAAACTAATGAGGTTTTTGCCAATTTGGAGAATATCATTGGGTACTTTGAAGAATATTTTGAGATTTTCATTGGATAATATAGGTTTGAAGTCATTTAGATTGTACTTTTTAGTTGTATTAGCGTGTCTAACATGGTAAATATCTTTGTAAAATGCGCAAAAATAAATTTTATCCATGTTTGATCCTCATTTCTGCGTGCAACAAAGAAGACAAATATTGAAAATGACTTTATTATTAACGAGCATAGATATTCATTCAACAAAAGCACGGTAAATAATTCTGATTTATTAAATGACCACTGGTTTATTCACCATTTTAATTTGTTTCACTTTACGATTTGGCACACTCACAAATGGCTTATACAGAAATGGTACAGGTAATTGCTCATCATCATTTGGAATATATGCATTGGGTCTCAATAGTCCAGATGGTAAATCAGGCAAGGAACTTGGTTTTAAAACAGTTGGCTCAAAATGTTCTAATTTGTATTGCAATTCATCAATTTGCAATTTTAATTTCTGATTCAATTCAACAAACATTTCATATTCTGCTACTGCTGATTTATAAGCCACTTGTTGCTCATATTGTGTTTTATATTGTCTATTTTTAGGAATTAATTGCGAAATTAAATCTTGTCGTCGCGTAAAATAGTCAATTTCCAATCCTAATAAATAGTTTTGAGACTGTTCAATTTGTTCATGGTGATGAATGACTTGATCGTGTAATTTATTGCATATTTTTACCAATTCATGGTATTTTGACAAAGCTTCTTGCTCAGAAATATCTTTTCCAACCACTTGAATCAATATTTGACTAGATTCTATTTTGAAGTTGCATATTTTATCTTGTAATATTAAATAATTGCGTTTTAATTGCTCTAATTGTGCAGTTGTTTCATAATATTGTGATTCACAATCACCGTATTTCTTAAAATAGGATTCTAATGGATCTGTTTTGAGCTTCATTATCTTAATTTGTCTCTCATAATCCTTGTATAGCTTGTCCTGGTCATTGATCTTGTCTTTTAAAGAGGCGATGACTTTTCTTTTTTCAAGCACACTCTTTTTAATTTGGATTAGAAACAACTCAGAATCACGTTTCTCTTTATCAGCTTCATGTAGCAATTTAGTATTTGAATTTAATTCTGCTTTTAAATCGAAAATCAAGTCATTTTCATTTGCTACTTTGGATTTCTCCATTTCTAGGTTATCTTTTAATTTAAATATATTATCTGTCACAGAATCGCTATTATGTTGCAATTTAGATTTGACAATCTTTAACACATCACATGTTTTGACAGTTTTAAGAAATTCATCTCCCATTTGTTGATTTTCAAGCTGTAGTTTATTTAATAAATCAGACTTCTTTTTCAAATCTTGCTCTTTCTTGGTTTTTGCAAACATCTTTTGTTTAATCTCTAATATTTGTCGTTTGGCCAAATTTGAGTAAAAATTCTTATTTTGTAATTCTTTGGATAATAAATCACCAGATATCTTATTATGTAATTTGGATATCTTTAGTAAGTTATCTTTTTCTTCAATGTCTAATTGGATTTGATGCAACTTGTTGATGTCGGTTTCTTTGGATTTTATTAATTTTTGCAATTTGGAGTCTTCCGATTTAATCTTTATATTCGAATCATTCAGCTCATTGAGATGTTGTTTTATCTCATTTGTGTATTTAAGATGCTCTTCTGCTAGTTCTTTATGCTCATTGCTCACTTTTAAAAGTTTTAAATTGATTTCGACGCATTTCTTTAAAAATAAATTCTTTTGATGCTCCATCACATGCTGCTCATTCTGTAATTCATCTTTATCTAATTTAATTGATCTCATCTCGAATTTTAAAGCGTCATTCTCTTTAGTCTTTGCTTCTACTACATCCAACAAATGCGAAATTTTGATTTTTCTCCGTGCCAACTCTTTTTTGAATGCGTCGTGCTTCTTTTCCTCTAAAAAGAGTCGTTTGATGGCATCTTTATTAGATTCCTCAGTCTTTTTCTGGTTAATTTTACACTCAGCTAATCTCTCATCCAACTCATTCAATTCTTTATCCGCTTTACTCAATTCTGTCACCAACTCTGATTCCATGGCATCACATTCATTCAAATTATCCATGCACTCTTTTATTTCTACACTAGTCTTTTTCTTTTCAAATTCCAATTTGGATTTTGTAGCTTGTATTTGTTGATATTGCAAACTCAACTCATAAATTACTTGTTCCTGCTTATTCACTTCAGTCGTACTCGATCTCAATGCCACCATAGTGTTATCATATTGAATATCCACCTTTTGAATCTCTTTTAAAGTCGATTCCCTCGTCTCACTCAATTTCTCATATTTTACCTCAAATTCACTAATATTCGAATTCATTTCCTCAATCTCTTTACAACTCATCTCCAATTCCACTAATTTACTATTAATCTCCTGTTCTTTATCCCTAATATCCGTCAAATACTCCCTCAATTGTGATTTTAATAATGGCTCCAACAATTCCCGTTGCTGTCTCTTAATCTCCACAATACTCTCTTGTTCCTGCAACCACACTTCCAACAACTTCAAATTCTCAATTTCCATTTCAAATTGATTAGAATATCTCATATCCACTTGTCTCTGCAATTCACTCACTTCTTTAATCATCTCTGCAAATCGGGGTGATGCCAATAATTTAATCTCCAATATATCCAAATCACTTTGATGTTGATTCATTTCCATTTGCAATGATTTATAGTCCATATCCATTGATTTTTGTTGATTTAATTGAAATGTAATTAAATTCATTTTTTCCAAATATTCATTTTCTATTTGTAATGCTTGATGTTCAGAATATGTAGAATCTAATTTGAGTTTCTCTATTAATCCTGATGTGGTTTGAATATAAAATGGAGCATCAAAATCAATCATGATTTTCTGTTGACCTTTTTGAAATTATTTTAATTCTAAATATTTATTATTTTTATCCACCACTTTTTGGTGGAGATTCTCGGGATTTACTTGGAGTCCCTCCAAAAACTGTCCCTGCTAATGGCCCACTAATTCTAGGTCTTCTCACTCTATTGAGCTTAGTAGGCACCTCTTTAGCAACATCATCAGCCTCAACAACTTCTTCATCGTCAGTAGTCATTACAGTGACTGGTGCGTAAAGACCATCCACTTGACTGCCCTTAGCAGCAAGTCGCAAATCAGCTTCTGCTTTCTGGTGTTCTCTTAATGCATATTGTAATCCTTTGTATTTGTCAAATGGAAAGAAATTCCGCTTATTATATTCCTCTCTAGTCTTTCCCAATCTCATCATAATGATGCTATTTGCTACCACATTAACAATACCTTTCTCCATTTCACTAAATTCAAGTGTTTTTGCCAATGTTTCCCATTTTGGATTTGATCTCTTTCCAATCTCACGAAATGCAATTAGCAATGACATAGCCAATACAGATGCTTTGTCAGAATAATATAGTAAAATGTCTACAAAATACTTTTCAAAAAGTCTAGTCGCTCCTATCGCAATCCTCGTTTTTCGACCCTCAACTATAGTTTCAAAATGATTTACAAATTGGTAAATAACTTGAGTAGGATGCGGGTCTGAAAATTCCAATTGTTTGAACCACAGTAAAAGGCCGAATTGAACAAACATTGTCTTGCCCTGATAGCCTGGTACTTGTTTTGCAATATTAATCCAAAACGATTCTTCAGGTTGATCTGCTTGATTTTCATGATATTTAACGGCCAATTGCAAAGAAATCAATGCAATTAAATATTGACCGACTGATTGATCAATTTCTTTTTTAAAATATAATTCCAAGTAGTAATCTAATCTTTTTAAAAAGGCGAAGAATGTTTGTGGCATAATTTTCAATGCGCCGTATTGTTCTTCGTTTTGTTTCCACGGGACTTGTAAATTCACTGCATCAATAGTGGCTAATACCAATTCATCTCTATTCTCTTTTGAGAAATATTCTGAAATGTATTCTGGAGTTATTTCTAATCCTCTATTTTCATTAATTAAATCGAGCAACCTTTTCTCCGAGCTAGTTCTATGCGAACTTCTACTCAACGACCCAAATAGCAATGCAATGACAAACAACATCAAAATAATCTATGTTTCACCCTCTGGTACAGTTTCAATCGAGTTGTACTTTTTGTACTCAAAAGGGGACCAATATCCTGATAATTGAAACAAATAAATGACACGAGCCAATGAAATACATGGGAATAGAACACAAGGCAATGCTGACATTTATTGCGAATATGCAGATGAAAGAGCAGTAGGAGCATCATTTTGTTGTAAATATATAATATAATCGACTAAACGCGAGACTTCACTTGATTCTTCATCAGTTATTGGCACCATTGCGTACAAAAAATTCGAATTTGGACCAATATGTAAAATTTGATGATGCGCTACCAAGACACCTAATGCAATCACAAATGCATTATGAGGAAAATAATTTAAAATGTTCCACAAATTAAAATTATATAAACCAGTGACATTTTCAAGTACTATTTTCGCTTTATCTTTTCTGATTTTTCGTTGATGCTCTGATTCATTCTTCTCTCTGATGGATTCCGAGTAATATTTTGAGATTTGAAGGAAATACATTTCAGGAGTTGGATAAGAGTAGGCAAAAGGATCTGATAAAAATACAATAGATTCTAAATCACTAAATGATTTCTTTGAGATTTTAGGTGAAATCTTTCGTGCCAAATTATACCAAAATGCAGGATTTAATTCTTCACTAGTTCTATCTTCCAACTTAAAAGCGACGTGAATTGTTTTCAAAGCCAATAATCGGATATATTGAAGTCTAGGCTTCGACGTGCTTACTTGTCTGATTCCAGTGACACTTTCATGAGCTTCCATTACAATAATTTTCCAACGTCCTTCGATCTTGACAGGGTCTATTTCTAATCGATCAAATCGTTTCAACGCTTTAAAGATGGCTTTTGAGCTTAATTTATCATCAATCAACTGAAAAAGATTTAACATTACCTTGTTCTTAGTGGAAGAGTATTCTGACTGGGTGTGTGGCACTATTTCTCTTGATTTGTACTCTTTTATCAACTCCAATGTCGTCAATCCAAATATCAGTAGCGTCAACAACATTTGCTTTGATCCCTGTTGCACATCTTGCTACAAATTGCAGCACATTATTTGTTGTACAAAGGGATTTGTGTCATTTTGTATCAAACAAACTATTGCACAAGTATTTGTTGCGATTCACCAATTAGAATTCAATATATCAATGTTTATTATTTGTATATCTATTTTCTGTTCAGTGGGAACTTTAAACGATCTGGTTGAAATGATTTCCCTTTCAAATACATGATATATCGAATAACTCGATGTGCAGAAGTACAATCATTACTAGTAAACTTAAATTTTTGAATCATTGATTCCCAAATCGGAAATTCTAAATTTTCATCTTCTGAGTTTCTAATTTCTCGATATGCAATTAATAATGACAACGCAATGACAGATGCTTTATCGGAATAATACAACGATAAGTCATATGCCTGATTTTCAAATAATTTAATGGCTCCATCTCTATTTTCAATGACTTTTTCACTATTACTTTGTGATAAAACAGACAACTCCAAATAGTAATTTGCGAATATTTTCATAAAAAATAAAGGACTGGCTTGAATTAAACTTGATGAAGTAATATTGATAATCTCAAATGACATTTTTTTGAATGCCTCTAGACTAATCGCATTTTTAGAATTACTTACTGCAAATTGATGCCATTCCGGCAAAGATGCTTCATCATTCAAATTATCACATTTAGAAGCCAAATACATACTCACCATAGCAATCATTGGCGAATCTCCGTATTTATCATCAAGCTTATTAAAAATACATTCATCGAAAGTCTTGACCCAAATAAAATATGAATTTACATTAAATTTTAAAGACTCTTTTTGACTGTATTTATCATAAAGATCTTTGACATAGTTCATGATTGTATTTCTAGATTCAAGTTGTTCAATAGATATATTTGAAAATATTTCACTGGATCCAAATAAAAGTAAAGAAAAGAGATGCAACATCAAATAACTCCCTGTAGTACATGCAATTTATTTTGAATGACAAAGGAGGTTGTGTCAAACACAAAGCAAACACAAATAATTCAATTAAAATTTTCCCAATATCATGTAAAATGGACTTGATTCAGATTCAAATATATTCCTTCTAAACTAAATAAATATCTCACAACTCGCTCCACATTTATTCTATCCATTACAGATAAATTCAACTCATTTTCCAATAATTCCCACTTTGCATCATTCAATTTCTGTATAATTCGAGATGCAATGAGTGCAGATAATACAATAACAGATGCTTTATCAGAATAATATAATAGTATTTGAGAAAGATGCTTATTTAATAAATAATTGACTCTATTGGAATAAAATTTGATTGTTTCATTGGGCAAATTGAACTGTATTAAGCAATATTTGAGATAATTTTGAGGACTCTCATGATTATTTGATGAGATGGAGATGGAATTGTAATAACGAATCGCTGTCATCAACTGCTGCGTGCTGATATGTGGAATGTATACGGTTGCCGCTCTTTTTATTATTGAGATGGAATAACACTTGATTGCATTATGAATATAGATGATAGCCAATACTTTGATAAAATGTGGATCCAATTTGCTAATATTCTTTGATTTCAATTTATCATAAATTAACCAATTAAAGATATTTTCATTTCCCAAATTGATTGTCAAGTTTTCAAATCTCTTTAATGCAACAAATAGGGCATCGTGAGTTGCTTTGAGTATGTGATTGACTGTCTCAAATACTGACAACATGATATGATGTAATTCCATCTCGCTAAAATGAATATCATTGCTGGATAATTGTATTCTATTGTTAAATGGCACGAGTGATGTAAATAGTGATAAAATGAGTAGCAACATCCTCAAATATCCGTAGTTTAGAGGAGAAGATTCACTCGATTGTGTCAATTGATCACTTAAAAATGCAATCCAATGTTCACCGATTCCCAAATTGATCATTTCAGACAGTAATATACTTGCTCACTGAATTGATTGGTGCAAGAATCTATGTGATTGATTCAAATATTCAGATTTCCCAATCTTGCAAAATGATTTACATGGGATTATTATTAATGGCAACGAATGCTACAAATCCATCCAATAACACACTCGATAGAACCAACAATGTAGCATTTAATAGAGCCAATAATAGAATGAATAAAACAGCCAATTTAATGGCAAATGGAACCAATAATGCAACAACGAATACAACAAATTACTCAAAATCAAAAATATCTAGAGATTCATTAAAAGTAGACAGTATGCAAATGGCACAAACATCCGCATCCCAAATACACTCCAATATACTTTTTATATTATATTTATTCATTTAAACCTTGT
Organism: Sanchytrium tribonematis; assembly: GCA_018985235.1. NCBI lineage: Eukaryota > Fungi > Sanchytriomycota > Sanchytriomycetes > Sanchytriales > Sanchytriaceae > Sanchytrium > Sanchytrium tribonematis. Next base: position 14,074 of record JADGIG010000086.1, read on the forward strand.
ATTCCCTCAAATATTGTGCCAAATCATCCATATTGCCAATTTCTGATTGTTTCAATTTAGAATCACGTTTTGATTTTGAATCTCTATTTGATTCTTGTTCATCGAATTCAGAATCTAACCAATCTACGCGTAAATGTCGATTGGAATTTGATCGTTCTAATCTTTCTAAAATGGGTGAATCAGATGCTGCATTTGAATTCTCTTTAGGGACTATAGATTGCTTCATCAGCATCAATACGGCACATAAAATAGATACAATATACACACCTAACACACAGAAGCCATAAATTGTTTCTCCTTTGATATTTAGAGTGAGAGAACTGCCAATTAATAAAATCGCATAAAATATCATACGCATTAAACTATAAATGGTAGGGACCAAATAATTACATACACTTGATTTGTATTCTTCTGAAGAGGTGGTTGTGCATCTAGAAGTGGATTCAGAGTGTCTGCGCTTTAGAAATGATTGCAGCAACATGAAACATCCTTCTAATCCAATAATAACGGCATATTTGACAATATTGGGACTTAAAATGAGTGCACCAGATAGTGCTAATAAAACAATTAATGCCATGTTGGTGATACTCGCATATTGATGAAACGAGTGGATTAAAAGAGGGAAATAATATTTGATTTGATACGACTGGATTTGTAATGTATATTTCCGTTTATGATATAGATAACACAAGAGAATAAATGGTAAAATCAAATAAAGAAATAAAAACACCAAAATGCCAGATTCTTTAAATTGTAGAAAAATAGCGATTAAAATAGAAATTGGCAAGATAGAACAGATGTAGAATGCACCAAATAGTAGAAATACAATATTCATAGTGTATTTGACCAGATATCTGGCATTAAAACCCTGTTTAATAATGGGAAATAAAGAATGAGACCAAAAAAGAATGATTGACAAAACAGTGATTATGGCAATCAAAATGAGGATGGAATAGACCATATTATACGCATAATTAATAATAAATGTATGATAATAATAGTCATCTAGTCGGTTGATCATTTTAGGCAATTTATCCCATGGAAATGCAAATCCAAAAAATGCAAATACATTTGATTTTAAGAGTGGATTTTCATTATCAAATAGTAGAAACAATGGTAATTGATGATATATGATTAAATACATGATAATCTGGCTATAAGCAGGTATTTTACGGACTATAAACAGAATAATTGGGATTAATAATGAAACAATGGATAATGCCATTAAAACATAATAGAAATCAGTAGTAGATATCTTTAATTCGCATAATAATCTATCATCTATATTTAATTTGATATTAGTGAGTTGCCGTAGATTAATGGTCTGATTTGTGCATCCAGAACAACTTTGAGTCAAATGGTAATATTCCAAGAAATCAGATACATCTGCTTTTAATATACCGAATTGAGGTGGAAATATGAATGTGAGTTGATTATTCGTCAATTGAAATGGACAATTGGACGATTGCATCTGTTTAAAAGGGGAACTCCTTTCAAATTATTTATTTTAAAAATTTAGATTCTTTTTTAGAGTCGCTTCTTTCTTAATCGTACCATCTTTTTTAATAGTAGCTGATTTCACAGATTTCGCACCATCACTTTGGATACTCTTTCTCTTTTCATTTTCTACTATTTTCCTGCTTAATGTTTTAGTGCCTCTTCTTAAATCCTTTCCTACAAATATAATAGCTGCTAGCACACACAAACAAGTAATTCCAATGGTAATCACTGACAATGTCTCTGCAAATGACCCTGTTTTGGTATTATTTGTAAAAAACAAAATCCCACAACTTAGCGTCAAAACACTACAAATCTGACAAAATACATCTGCCAATGTGTGATCACGCTCCACATATGGCTTAAAATGAATTAAGAATCCAATATATGCAAACACGGTTAATTGGATAATCATGGCTTGCGAAACAATTGAAGAATAAAACAAATTCTGCACCAATAATATAATCAATTTCATATATAATTGAGCAGCCACGATAAACTGGGTAGTTGGTTTGAATATCGTGTTATCTGTAATCAACAATCTCGTCAAATTGGATTTCACAGATGTTGCAAAACCCCCTTTAAATTTATTTTGATAAAGCCCAATGTGCATTGAAGTGAAATATAATGGAATTCCAACCACATAAATAATCGTAGCCGTTAAAAAGAATGGGAAATTGTCCTTGTGTGCCCCTGTATAACACTCATATGCTGGTGATTTCAATAAAACCAGTGTTTTATCTTGCCCTGCTCCAAAATCCACGCAATTGAAATATCCCAATGCCCAACTGGTTAAACTCACAAATATGAATTGTAACAGTAAATTAAATCCCCTAATTACCAAGAATACATTGGATTTATAAGCTTCTTTTGTGATGGGTGGTAATTGGATTTTAGTATTTCTCTTTAAAATCAAGTTTTTCAAGTATAAATATGGATAATTTAGAGGGGGTGCAAATACAAATGCCATAATCAACATAAATACAAGCAGAATAGGTGGCACTATGAACATAAATTCACCTTTTGTAAAGAAATTAATATTTGGATTTAAGCATTCTGGTTTGGCCAATTCCAAATTAAATGAAAAGAAACTCACTAAACTAAACATTTTCTGTACATTATCACTCCATTTCAAGATAATAGACTTGAAAATATATAAAATCTACATGAAATGAAATTACTTGGAAATAATTGACTGCAATTGAAATGGCTGCAAAATATCTACCAATTTTGATGAATATAAAGATAATCAACACAAATGCGACTAGAATTCCCACTATAGTCAATATCAACACCGTATTATCCGTTTCAGGGCATTTTAAACAAATAAATCCATCTCTGTAATATTTATCAGAACACACCCCACACCGATCTCCTAATTGTTTGCCATATCCCGCATTACACATGGCAGATCCATTACAAGCTTCTTCTGGATTACAGGCTGCAAACCAATAAGCCCCATTTGCATATATTTCATAATATCCCTTTAATCCAGTGGGTAATGAACTACCATCTGCAGAACAAATACCCCCACTTGGACAATCTGCACAAATTGGTACTGTTGCATTAGATTCTTTAACACCAAATACATTGGGTACTTTCCCCGTGTTACATGTCAAGCTGGCAACTACTGCAAAACTAGCACTGCTACTTGGATTTCTATAATCTGTCAATGCCATGGCTACTTTTAATGGGAAATCACCCACTTGCAACAATTTATTATTCTTATTATCATATTTCCATGTAATATTCGTATTCGCAAATAAAACAGATTCTGTCACATTACTCGTAAATACCCCAATATTCACTATTTGTAAATTATTTAGTGATTGAACATGATCTGCATTGGTACTACCCACGACTGCATCACTAGATACTCTAAATATCCCATCTATAGAATAACTTGGATTGATAAAATGGGATTCCGTGTAATATGATTTAAAATCTACTGAATAGGGCGCATATTGATTGGTAATCGATGGACAATCCACTAGACTATATTTCATAATATCACGAATCACCATTGAAAATAAATAATTGCCATTTTCATCCGTATAAATATTAGGTGTCAAATTTTGACCACTTAATGTGGGTGTTCTTTTAATATCAATGATAATGACACCTGGTATAATGGAATTAATTGTGAAATAAATGACTAGATTGGTGGCTGTTTTATCTTTATCCAAATCCAAAATAATCAAATCTGACAAAGTGCCATTTAAATTCAATGGTAATACATCATTTTTAGCATCTATTTGCCATGTATCAGTCGCATTTAACCCATTTTGATCTAATAATAGCTCATAATGTTGTTTATTGTTCTTCAATTCTGCATTCATGTATGATTTAATACGATAAATGGGTTTAATGACAGATTGCCATGATGAAACATAGTTTCCAATTTGAATTTGAATGCGAGTCACATCCCATTCTGATTTAATCACTATTTTATGATTATTCCAACTTAAGATAGTCCCATTCTGCACTATCCCAATATCCAAATCACTAAATGCACTAAATTTCATATAAATAGATCTTTGACGATGACACCCTGATAAATCACCAAAATGATCCCCAATAATCTCAATTTGATTGAATTTATAGTAAGCATACTGTACAACAGGATCCTGAATCACTTTAAATTGATATTGACTGGTAAATGAACAATCTTCACTAATCACAGTTGTTTTTAATTGATAATCCCCTGAATTACCATAATATGAACTAGGCACATTAAAACTGAATAAATTAATGGCATTTGTACTTGGACATTGATCTACAGACAATGTGGATGTGATTTGATAATTTAATCCTTTAAATTCATTCAATTTACGCATAAAATCAATATTTGTTAATTGAAGCGTATTTTGAGTAAATTGGACATCTAATTCGTCAAATGTCAATTGTGACAAGGTTGGATCCACACTCGTCTTGGTTCCTGCAGTAAATACACTCTTCATTTGTATTTGACACACATCTGCTGTCCCATTCATTTTAAATTGATATGCCGTGTAAGTATCTTGAAATTGTGGTTTTAAAGTGTATTGCAATGTCATATTTTTAATAAATTGACTCGTGGTGAACTTGGTACCACAACTAGACCCATTTAATTGCGTATCAAATGATAAATTGGTAAATTTGAATAAATTGATAAATTGAGATTGAAATGGCAATACAATTAATGTATTCTCATATTTAATACGATCTAATGCCAATTGATCTGTAAATGTGTAAATGCCATTCCCATATGTGGTGATATTCTCAAATTGCATTTTATGGCATTTTGGACCAGATAATTCTAATTGCAATAAAATCATTCTTTTACACGGTGTATATTGTAATAAATCACTCCCTAATGGAATATATCCACTAAATCCCAAATTATTCGCATTTTTACTAAAATCTACAGTATTGGTCAAATTGGTAATTGGCCATGATAATCCACTTGTTTTTAATTGTAAAGTGAATCCACGTGTGAAATAATCTGTTAATTGAGTATAGATCGTGTTATTTTGGAATAAATTCAATTGTAATTGATTCGATTGTACTACCAATTGATTAAAATCAATATATTTCAAAATGGGATCTGTGTAATTCTTTCCATTTACAATCACAGTGAGTGGCTGTAATTGAAATTGACAAATGCTACTTCCACTCAAACTCGTACTCATTTCAAATCGAGTATTGTTGAATGCACTGGGTACATTTAAATCAATAAATCCATTATAAATTGCACCTGAATTTGAAACAGTAATGGATGTATCGGATGGACAACCCTGAAATCCAATAGACCCACTCATACTAAATGAACTAGACATGATATTGTTGAAATACGGAGTCGTGATTAATCTCAATTTCCCATTTTTATACGTGGTTGTATTCAACCAATTATTCACTAAATATTTATTGGATCCAGCTGTAAATGAAGTAGAAGTGGATAATTGACATTGACCATTATTCATAGAATTATCTACTTTGATATCTAATGCATAACTGGTTAAAATATCAAATGCATTAGAATCTACAGTAATTTTAATTACATTATTAGAATAATCTAAAATAGTAGCATCTGATGTAATAGATGGCATTGGGGTGCATCCAGAAGGTGTTAGGATGAATTGGATATTATATTGTTGATTATTATAATATTGGAGTGAATTCATGGTATTTTGATTTAATGGGATTTTAATTTGATTATTTGCAAATGTGATGGATTGTGTTGATATGGAGAGTGAATTGAGATATGGATCAATAAATATAGTTGATTTAGGGATAATTGCAGATGTAGAGGGTCCAGTAGGTGGTGGTAAAAAGCCTCCAGTCGGGGGAAGAGTCACTTGTTTGTTAAATGACATGCTACAGACACCAGATACTTCATTAATACTCCCACTTAGTGTGAATTTACTAGATGCAGCAGCCGTGTAATAATAATAATCAAGGGGGAAGGAATATGAATTGGGGTGATTTGAATCTAAATTGCCATTAATCGTCTCAGTTTTACAATCATTGCTCACTACAAGGACTGGTTGTACTACATTGATATTCCCATATCCACCCATTTGAAAATTACTTAAAATCATGGTCAAGTCCGGACTCACATCCAAATTGGTATATTGGTTTAAATACGCATCAAATGAATTGGTTGGAGAGACTTGGTTGGTAAATATGAATTCATTCGGGAATTGGATGATAATAGAAGGATCTGATGCATTCATGAATCCAATGACATTATTATTGATATTGGTTGCAAATTTGTAAATGGGTTGTGGATTAATACCATTTTGAGATTGTAGGGTGAATGTGGTATTAATAGAGTAGTAATTACAATATAAATCAATGGAAAATTGGGGTGATTTGTTGTTCATGATGAAATTATGATTGAATTCATTTGGATTTGGGGTACCTTTGTTGATTGTAAATGCATCCAATCCAATTGGAATAACATGTTGGTTGCTAGAGACATTGTACATGCTGATCCTTAATGAATTAGAGCCATTCGCACTAAAATAATACGCAGTTGGGGCAGTCGAAGCGAGTTTCACATCCTCCGTAGAAATATCAACCAATGAATCTTTGACATATAATCTGTTTTGTGAAGAAATGGCTAGATTTATAATAGAGATATTTTGCACCATATATCTAAAATCATACAAAAATGCATTGGAATTATATGCAAATGTGAATGTAAGAGACGCCAAATCACTGCTTGATGCAAAATCAAACATTGGGAATCCTAATGGATCAATACTAGATCCAGAAAGGGGATATTGACTATTCAGATCTGTAAATGTAGTAGTGACAGGTGCACCAGACACAAGAGATAAGGCAGATGCACTTTTGAGATAACACAAGCCAGTACCCGTATTTTGAGTCAAGTACACGAATTTGTTACTTGCTGTAACAGTGCCAAATTTAACTGTAGCGAGATTCGTTGACGCGGGTAACCATGAGCATTTCACTGTACTTGATGAACTATAAACAATCATAGTACTAAGAGGGGAATTAGTAGTCAATATTTCAATATGCAGGTCATTTCCCAATTTACTCCCCTTGACACTCGTGGAAATAGCCTGCGTTTTACCCAATGTAAGAACACCTATTTGAAAAAGATCCAGGCAAGAATTGGTGATTTGATACTTAAAAATGACATCATTATTCGAACTTGATCCTGGAAAATAGACCAATTTCGTAACCGAATTATCAATTTGTGAATAAACATAACTCACGGATGATTTAGCGGTGTTCAAATCACAATCCACCCACTGATTCGATTTCGTATCAAAATAAAACATGGTGCTTTGATCTCGAGTCACTGCATAGTAGGTTGATGAAATATCATAAATGGCGCCTCTATCAAATCTAGTATCAATTGGTAGAAAAGTAGAGGATGGTCCGAATCTACTTTGTAATCTACTAATATAGATGGCTCCATAGATCAAAGTTAAAAACATGGATGGCCTAATAAAAGACGTGCTTCTTTTTTAAATTGAAACATTTAATGACCTAGTTTGTTTGAGAATTGGAAGAATTTATTGAACTCCCAAATTAGCATACAACATAGATTTGACTTCCTTGTTAATCGCATCATATACTTTATAGTCTTTGGTAGATTTATGAGCTATTTGGGCTTGTCTCCTTAAAACACCATTAATATTGATTTCAAATGGACTTCCCAACTCAATATATGCTAAATACATCTCATCTGCATGTTTGGTGAGTAAATCTACATCTTTCATTTGATGTAACAACTCATAATCTTCTCTAAACATGACTAATTCTAAACAGAATCTTTCTGCTGCTTTTTTACGTAAATCATTGATTTC
>JADGIG010000087.1:0-21789 GCA_018985235.1 Sanchytrium tribonematis
ATGAAGCTCACCCACATCACTGGTTGATCCGATATTCATACCATAACCAGTCGAGGCAACCATATTAATGACGCCTTCTTCTTCGTGGTTTCCATGGATCATTAAAAAGTTGTACAGCAATTTCTCAGGCGGTTGGTCATATCTATATATTTCAATATCACTATTTTTACAGCAATTTTGCATGGATTTATAAAAATTTTTATAATCTGTGGAGGTAGGCTGATTATTGTCGAATAAATCTCCTCCATGCAATACAAGATCATAATTGGTATAGTTCAATTGATATTCAAACATTTTGAGCGCATCTTTTTGTCTGATGGGATCATTTGGAAGAAATCCCAAATGGGTATCAGTGACGAGTAAAATTTTCATTGATTGTGTCGACTCCTCAAATTAATGGAGAAAATCTTGTCACATTAAAAATGCTACAAACGCTAATAGATTTAAGAAAAGCCAATAGTTCCTTTCCTGAAATAGCAGTTGACAGGTTGCCAAGTCAAATAATTCTTCGCAATGATCAATATCGATCAGCACCAATTGATGCATCATTATTGCAGTTTTGTGAATATCAAAAGAACACAATAAGTAACTTAAATTTGCCTTTTATTTCTCAAAGTCATTTATTGTCAAAACACTTGAAAATATTAGAGAAATCCATTATTTATTTAAACTTATTGAAACTTAAACATAATCTTTTACGAGGTGAAAACAAGAAGCCTGCCATTGACTTAATTCATGATTTCAAAATTGAAAAGTCACATCTAGTTCATGTGGAAAACAAAAATAGAATCAAAATTTTGAAAGACTATGCGCTCTATCTAGAAAATTTTATTGAAATATCGACTGAAAATCTGAAGAAGACTTCCAATTATTTTGATTATCTCAAAAAATCTTTAGGAGATGTACAAATGCTAATTTCTAAATCTGAAAGATTCAAAGAGACACTTGTTGCACAAAGTACTCTGCTCAAGTCCAGGAGAATTGAAAATGGTAATATTATTAATTTAACCTATGGAAAAATATATTATGATATCTTAGTCAAAATTGGACTTTCGGTTCAACCTACCCAACTTTACAACATTGACATAATTCCGGACTTGATCCTAGATAAAGTCAAGGCACTTAACACCTTGAAAAGTAAGAGAACACAGAAAAGAAAAGTAATTCAAGATCTACTAAGAGTTAAATTTGGTGTCCACATTGAAGACTCATTGATTATACCTGAATACCCACAACGTATCGAAATTCCAATCTGGGATTTAGGTGCGAAAGAGGAAAGGCTGAACGAATTAGTATTGCAACTCAAAGCAATGGAAAATAGCTTTAATGAATCACGCTAACAGCAAAATTTATTATTGGGATTTGTCAAATTCACGTGGTTACTGCTATATAGTTTCGCATTACCGTAAACGATACCAGACTTTTCCATAGACTCTATATCCAATTCACCATTTTCAATCTTGGCTAAAATTCTTTCGATCGCTCTTGTAAGGCCTGATTTGAATTCTTTCTCAAAATGATATATCGATGTTTCGCAAAATATAGCCTCGTACCTCTTTGCCAATTCGTGTCCTTGTTCTGTGGTGATAGATTCTTGAGTTCTTTTATCAACTTTGTTACCAACTATTAATAAAACGCAATTTGGGGAATAAAGTCTAATTTTTCTTATCCAATCTTCCATTTGATAAAATGTATTTGGATTGTCAACTGAATAAACCACGCAAGCAATCGCCGACGATCGATAATAACTTTGAGTTATGCTCTGGAATCTCTCTTGACCTGCTGTGTCCCATATCTGCAATTTAATAAACCTATTAGGTTCAATTTTGAAAACTGTGGATGCAAATTCTACTCCTATGGTTGGATTATAATTTTCAATGTTAGTAGGACTCAGCGATGCCAGGTCTTCGTTATCTTGCCTTTTCACAAACTCTTTCAAAATAGTAGATTTACCGACATTCGAGCTGCCTATTATGATCGCTTTAAGTAAAAATTCATATTGATTGCTGCTCATGAAAATTGTTTCACTCTAAAGTTTTATTAGATTTTTGTTTTGAATCTCGTAAATTGTATCGGCCTCCAAATCTTGATGAGACACCATCACAACAATTTTTCCAGTTTTCCTCAAGAGATTCACAACTTTTTTACGCATTTCGTGGTCCAACGCGTTTGTCATCTCGTCCATTAGAAGCACCTTGCATGGATGAATAATACCTCTAATAATTTGAATTCTCTGCTTCTCACCACCACTAAGCTCGACCTTGCTTCTACAAACTCCCCATAAATGATCCAAGTGCAAATCAGAAAACAATTGTTTCAAATTATCAAAATTATCAATCTCTCCCATATAGATATTATCCAATATATCACCTCCAAGATAATCATTTTCAACAAGCAATATCTTATTTTGAAAGTTTGTCAAAATTGTGCCTTTACAGGGTACCAAATTAGCAATGATTCTTAACAAGGTTGATTTTCCACATCCACTCTCACCTTTAATTTGAGTGATGCCCTCATTAAATTCAACACATATTTCTTTTAAAATAGGACTAAAGCTCAAGTTCTCGAGGCTTACTTTATCTATAACTTTGTAAGTGTAATTATTCATGGAATGAAACGACACAATGCTTTGGAACAAGTCATACATATCAGAGACCATTTTGAAATTTGTAAGTTCGCCAAAAAACGAACTCAATTGAACTGCTGTGTTGATGAGAATTCCTAAAATTGAACTTGCATTAAAAATTGTAATTTTATGGTCCAAAATTAAGGCACCAGTTGTGTAAGTTGTGAATAATATGCATATCATAGGCAGTGTGTCTAGGATGCCAAGATGTATACTTTTTAGTTTGCAATATTTCATGCAAGCATTTAGGTGTATTTTTCGACGATTTTTGAGAAGTCCATCAATAAAAGGTAATTTTCCAAATGGCAGTAGGCTAGAAAGAAAAACTTGACTTTCTTCATATAACATAATAATTTTAGACTCATGAGGATTCAAAGCCATGCGAGAGATGTATACCACAACACCACAACCAATAAATATTATTTGCAGTGCAAAAATTAACGTGGAAGACTCTCTGATGATAAGGTAAAAAGCGACGGCAATAGCAGATAAACCTCTAATGCTCTGGAGTAAGCTTTGACAAGAGTAATATTGAATATTGCCGACAACTTCCGTATAAGCAAATAATAACTTTGGGTGGTAAACCTCTGAGTTTAAAACCAAATCTCTCAATTTAATAGATAAAACGTTCAAAAAGTACGAACTGATTTGCATATTGATCTCAGAAAACGCGTTTACAGCTGCAGATAATACTAATAGTTTGATGTTGGGATTAGTGAATAGGCCTCCGACAAGATGACCTTGTAAAGGTATAATTATACCACCCATGATGAAAGACATTGTAGCATAGATCAAGGTAGAAATTGGTATCAATCTATATAACTGTAAAAAAGTATTCAAAATAGAATTTGCTGATTGTTTCTCAGTTTGATGATACTGCAAAATATCCGCGCTTGAATTTTGAATTTTAGCCTCTTTCACAATCTTTTGGGATTTGTCGTTTTCTATTAGAGATCCATTTTCCAAAGTGATTATTTTAAACTTTTCTTGAAATATGGCATCATGGGTAACCATAATGAGTTTGTAATTCAATAAGTGATGAAAAACAACTTTTGCCAGTCTTTGATTTAAATAGCTTGTAGGCTCGTCGAGAAGAAGCCATTCATTCTGATAATAAATCAAGTATCTCATTAAACAAATTCTTTGTCTTTGTCCCATGCTCAAAGTATTTGGACTACTCAAGACATTTAAATCTAATTCAAATAATTTCAAGAGCTCTTCATACCTCAATTTTGTTTTCTTGTCAAGACTGTCAACGTGAGAAATATAAGGGCCGCGCATAAAAATATTGTCAAAAACTGTTGACTCTATAAAATTCATGTTTTGGTCCATATACATTGAACTTTTCAAATCGACTTCGCCTTCGAATGGAATAGCTTTTGCTAGACATCTTAACAGGGTGGATTTGCCACTATTTGTGTGTCCAAGAATCAGTGTATTCGAATTAACTTCAAAATTTAAATTTTTTAGAATTACATTATCATCGATTTTGCAGCTAAGATTTTTGACGTTGAAAGCTCTTTGACTCTCATTTATAATTCTAAAATCAGCGGGATTGGAATCTTTGTCAAATATACCATTCAATTTATCCCAAGATAAAGACTTTTTATAATAGCGCTGGTAAGTTCCAACGACGTTGTGTAATTGTATCAACGTCATTCCAAATAACATCATATCCATAAAATTGTCGAATAGCAGATAAATTGCTCCAAGCATTGACATACTGCAGAATTGAAAGAGACTCCAGCCAATTGCACCAGCAAGTGTCAACTTCCATTGTGATTTGTTTTGTATAACTTGAAGATTCCTAATTTTTGCTTTTAAACTAGTAAATTGCTTGTAAGTATAAAAATGTGTATAATATTCGGTATAATAGTGAGTACATTGCTGCCTATCGTGATTCAATGTAGCGCTGTACCGATTAAGAACTTGTAATTGATAATACAAAATAACAGCTGGAATTGCAAATAATACAGACACCAATATTATTGTTAATAGGCTATGCTTATAAATGCTGTAAAGGGTATATATAATTGTATTGACTAAATTTAAAAAATCAATCGGCTCTTTCAAAACGGGAGTATTAATGTGATATACTGCAGAAAATTCATTGGTATCCAAGGACTTAGGAAAATGAAATATGATAGAATTGACAAGTTTATGGCATTTCGAGTGCAGGGCGTATTGATAAAATGTCATTACAAGGAATCTAGCCAAAATTACAGCGGACAGAGTAATTAATATATCTTGCAATTCAAACAGATCAAATTTTTTCTTTACCAGCCCGACTGTTTCCGAGGTCAGATATCCAAATGCCACATACAAAAGGCTTAATAAAAATTGACAAGTTAAAATTTTCCATTCTCCTTGTAGCATACATGGTAGAAATTGATTTTGTAAGTGCCATTGTACCTGTGCTCGTGGAAGATGTCTTAGGTGGTAGACACGCAGGTGCTACACATGTTATTGAAGGGCATGGAGTGACGAATATATCCCTATGTGGCAAACTGATTAGGATTGAAGATCAGTTGGGTCAACCATGGTACAAATTGAATGACGCTACAGGTAATGTGAAGGTCGCTTACGATATTGATCAAGAGCAGGTGGAGGAATGTGGATGTGCAAAAGTTATTGGAAGTGTGAGAACTGATGCAAATGGTGATATATACATTCAAGCTTACACAATTAATGCCTCTAATGACATCAATGCTCTTAGCTGCCATATTTTGGAGAAAAAATTTGCTTTCAAACTGTATAAACATGGGTTACCACCAACCTTGAAGGAACAATACAACATGGGTGACATGCTGCCAATCAGTGGCCCAGTTATTCAGCAGGCTCAAAGTGGTGACACAAAGGAAGCTTTGATTGAATTTTTGCGCAACAACGGCACTAAATCAAATCTTCAACAACTAGAATCCCAGTTCCAAGGAATCGACTTATCAAAGCTGTTGTATGAATTGGAAAATGAGGATGGCCTTATATATTCCGGTGGCGAACAAGATAATCCAGAGTACACGTTGTTTTAGATAATAAATTTTAGGATATTTTTTCAGACTATGGGGCAAAATGGGATTTATTGTATTTGTGGCGTTAGCGGATGCGGTAAGAGTGCTTTAGGTATTGCCCTAGCTAGAGAATTGAGAATCCAATTCATTGATGGTGATGATTATCACACTGATGTCAATAAAGATAAGCTACGAAAGGGAATCCCATTAAGCGATTCTGATCGAATGCCTTGGTTAAAAGAAATCCACGAAAAATTACTTTCAAATAAGAGTTGTGTTGTTGCTTGCTCTGCACTTAAAAAGAAATACAGAGAGTATCTTGCCACTGACCTAGAAGGCAAAGTTATATTTATATATTCAAAAGTCGATTTTGATATTGTCAAAGAGAGAGTTTCTAAAAGAAGAGGTCACTTTGTGGGAGTTAATTTAGTGGAGTCACAGTTCGCGACATTAGAGTCGCCAAAAATCGACGAGTCCGTGAGTTATAAAGTCATAGAAATTGAAAATCACGGCTCGATCAAGGATTTTATTCAACAAGCCAAAGAGAAGCTATTGTTGACTAGCCAATAAAATCGCCAATGCTTGCTCTATGTTATTGTTGGACTGCAATAGTGCTTGTGTGCTTTGTTCTGTACTAAACCCCATATCTGTCAATTGTCGTAATGCTGAATTATTAGGTTGAGGTACTTGACTTTGGTTTCTGCTTCCCCTGGGTTCTTGTTCAAATCTTCGACCACTTCTGCCGAAAAAAGTTTCGTCTTTGTAGGTCGTAAATGCCAATTTGTTCAAAACTGAGTCTAACTGGAGAAATAAATTTGATTTTAATTTTAATACCAACTTATTGTATGTTATAAAGCTCACCAATGGAGCAATGATATAGTATGGGTTTGTGAATACCATTTGTAATGCAAAAGCATACACATACCACTTGTTTGTAAAAGGAATAGGACCAAATTTAGTTAAATGAGAATAAGGAATCATAGAATAATATGGACCAATAGTCGATAGCGACCACAACGCGAGATTTGGAGCACCACCTATATAGTAAATAAGTAGTCCGGATCCCAAAGTATTCACAGTTTGCAAAATTGTGAATTTTGCAGGTCCAATAAATTTTTCCACATGGCGGGTATTGTAAAGGATGAGCGATCCCAAGATCCAGTCAAAGGTGCTGGTGTAGAAAAAGGACATATCTTTTTTAGTAACAGAGTTCCAATAACTAAGAACAGACCCTATAATCAATACTAGCTTAAGTGATGGAGAATTCGAAAAAATCATTTTATTTCAAAGGGGTAAAGACTGCCCAAAGTACTATTTACTAGGTTTTAAACGGAAGAAGATTCGCTCTTTTCCTCTTTTTTCTCTTCTTCTTTATTGCAGTCTTCAGGGATAGGACCTGTTGGTTCGGGTAATTCAACGTAACCGATAAAAGTGTACTCTTTGTGTTTCTCATAAAACGAAACCCAGCTGTCTATACTTTTCATTTGATCTTCTGTGACACCTCTTAGATCGTGGGTTAAATGGTCTTTAAAACAGCCTGTACCATATGCCCTTGAGGCATCCTTTGCAGCAAAAAATTTATACCCGCCTTCTGGACCATATGATTTGGGTTTCGAGCTGACATCATAGACTTTACCTTTAATCGCTAAATAAATCGGCTTATCGTTGGTACCGTCGAAAGCTGCTAATTCTTCGATTGTAAATTGTCTTAATTGGGGTGGAGAGTCAAAATACAACTTTTTAATATCATTAAAATCTGGAAATTTGTAATGGAAAAATATCGTTTCCGTTGTTAAATAAGATATAATGGAACTTAATAATATACCGACCAAAATGAAATGAAAAATATCTCGAAGTCCAATTGGCTTAAAGAGAAGCTTTTGTTGCGATTTCTTGGTAGTGGAGCTTTTTTCCGTGGCTCGAACTTGCTGAAGTGATTCTTTGCTTTTCTTTCCTTTTCTTGAACGCAGTTCCATGTATCAAGTTTACCCCAACTGACTATAATTAATAGAGTGGAATTAATTCTATCATAGGCCTAGGGTTTACATGAAAACAGATCAACGAAAATAAAGGTCCGTCGAGCCCTTATTCAAGTACAATTACCAATATTGCCCCATAAAACGTTTAATGGATCGAATCCAGAATACAGCTCAAAATTTAGGGTGGCTAACATCTTCTAAAGATGAAAATTTTAAGCAGGATTTTCTGCTTTTTGGGAATGTCTCAGCAGCGGAAAAAAATATTATTGAAGGACCATACGAAATCGCAAAAAATGTTTCTTCTAGAGGAGATAGCCAAGAATGGCTAAGCTCATTAGTGTATCAATCCCAAAATAAGTATCGACTCGATAGATCTGCAGATCTATGCGGGATGAAATATGACGGAAAATATTCTTCATTCAAAGTTTTTATCAACAGCGTTATTTTAGCATTTAATAACAACGACGATATGATGCTATATGTAAAAATATCAAATTTGTTAGCTGCCCTATATGCTGAGAAGGATAGTATTTCTGACTATGAAGAATTCTTAAAAATTTGGAATCAACTTCTTAAATCTACAAAAAATCGTGTCAAATTTGCAACATTAATGAAAAACAATGATTTGGTATCAGACATGTTAGAAATTTCTATTATGGAACAGCTTAAAACTGACATAAAAAAGGAGCGGCTGTCTAAATCTCATTATTTTCAAATCAGCAATTCCACGACAATTGAAGACTGGGTGGTTCATTTTTTTGAATCTGCTGTAGCATTCTCATCACTCGATATGGCTGATCCATCCCTGGATCATGCCATAAACCAAATATTTACCATAAAGACTAAAACTAAAAAGTCAAAACTTTTCGTTAATTTATATAAAAGATTTTCGAACCCGCGGCTAGACTTGAAACATCTACTCTGTTGCTATATTGGGCTTCAAGTAAGAATTGGAAAGTCAACTGTTTATGATGAAGAATATAAAGCTGTACAATTTGAATAAACTCCTTGAAATGTCTTTTTCTTCTGGACTACAATTAGCACAATTAAACGACTATTTGCAACCCGCAACCGCATGCATACAACCTGCGGAAGAGCAACACCAGCTTTCCTTAGACGATTGCTTGGCTTGCAGTGGCTGTATTACTAGCGCAGAATCAATGTTAGTTAACATGCAAACAGAAGAAGAATTGCTTGAGAATTTAAAGGGAAAAGATGAAATATATTGCATCATTTCAACTCAGACAGTTTTGGCAATATCAAAGCATTACAATACTGATGTTCAAGAAACGTGGACACGTTTAAATTACTTTGTCACTGAAAAAATAAAAGGTAAAGTTAGGCACATTAATGATGGTCGAATGCTATCACTTCAACTCACCGCTCAAGAATTTGTGCAAAAATATAGGGAAAAAATGGATTCAGGTAAATTGCCAAAAGGGAAAGTTTCGGATGAAATACTTAAACAGCATTTCTCGGGTCGCTCGTGCCCTTTGTTTGTTACTTCCTGTCCTGGATGGGTGTGTTATGCAGAGAAAACGCATCCATATTTAATCCCTCTGCTTTCAAAGACTAAGTCTCCTCAGCAACTCTCCGGTATTCTTTGTAAGCACGCTGATGCAATAGAATCTTCAAGTGCATACGTGTTTTGTGTGATGCCTTGCTATGACAAAAAAATTGAAGCAGCAAGATCCTCTAATAGCATCAATGGTGTAAAAGATGTTGATTTGGTTTTGACGACTGCCGAATTTATTCGATTAATGGAAAAACTTCAATTTAAGTTTCTAGACAAAGAATCTCCGAACATAGCCACTCCATTATACCGAACTCTTGGTCAGGGGTCGGGTGGCTATGCAGAGTTCGTATTTCTTTATAGTTTGCAAAATTTGTTTAATATACCAATTAAATCACTTGTCCATGATTTCAGGTATGAGAAATATCGAATCTCCATCTCTGAAAAGAAAGGTGTGGATTTAAGAGAGTTTGAATTATTTGAAAATGAAAATTGTGTGCTCAAGGTTATTGCAGCTTTTGGTTTTAGACATATTCAAAATATAGTTCGCAGCCTTAAGAGAAGAGGTGAGTGTGATTGCCATTTTTACGAGGTCATGGCTTGTCCAGGTGGCTGCTTGAATGGGGGTGGTCAAGTTAATTTGGTGGGACAAAAGTCTAAATTATCACCAAATGAGTCCAAATTATGGATTAAGGAAATGATTCTGAAATATCAGCGCCTTGAAGAAACCGCAATCATATCGAAAGATATTGACATTGATCACCGTCACTTCTTGACAGAATTCATGACAATTGCTTCAAGAGAAGTCAATGCGATGAATGTCGTAAATTCTTGGTGATCCCTCAATTTATTAAATTTATAAGTTCTTTTAGTTCATTTTTTTCCTCCAACGTTAATTTGGCTGATTGTATGTCACTTTTGAATTTTTTAATTTTCAAAAGCATAATATTTTCATCAATCTGAGGCATTTCAACGTATAGGTGGAATCCGTTGGGTAAGATGCTTATCTCTTTCATTTCAAAAATTGGAGGGTCGCTATTGTAGCTATAAGCAGTTTTACAGTTGGATTTGTTTTTATCCGACATATTGGCAGTATATTGCTTCGCCGTCTCAGAATATTTCATATAGAAAAGTGTATTGCATATATAAAGGCACTCTTCAATATAGTTGGCAGGTTCAAACTTTGAATGGTTTTCGACGAATACATTCCAAGTGTTTGTCAAGTATTTAATACAAGGCTTCTTGGCCAAATATTCCATCGAGCCAGCTCCAAATTGATGTTCCATGTGAATCTGCCTTGTGTAAAACTTTTTAGAAAAAGCATCATCTAGGTAGGATCTAGAATTACTTTTCGAATGTCCAATCAAGCAGAGCAGACGATGGTAGCGATAATTGTTTTTAGTTTCAGCGAATTTCACCACTAAATCCCTAAATTTAGAAAATTGACAAGCCTTTGAAAGGAGTATATTAAACAGACTGAAATAAGGTTCTTTAATGCACTGAAAGATATAAAACAGTTTTTTAGGAAATTTTTGCATGAATTTCAATATATTTGTCAAATCTTGCTTTTTAAAATTAAGGAGAATGAAATGCCATATCTTGATAGATTTCTCGTCTGGTAGCAATTCAAGATACATTAGAAGAAATGGAATATTAGTGTAACTAAAGTATAATCCTTTCATCAATAATTTCTTTTCCTCGACTGAAATATCAGCGGATTTGACCAATTTTATCATTTGAATATACTGTTTTGGCGGTATATACATTTGCTTGAAGTCTCCGTTTTCAATAAAAGTAGATGTGACAAATGCGATCATTTGTAACAAGGAATTGAAATAGCCTTGACTTGGTTTGTAATTTCCAAATGTATGAAAATCATTAGTGATTCAACAACTTGGTGACAAGCTAATATCAGATTTTTGTACACTCTAAGGTGACAATTTGCCCAAAAAATCTCCATTGTTACACAACACATGTATCTTCGACTACACTGGACGAATATTTTAATAGCAGCAATAGCCGGCATCCTTCTGTTTTGGTCTTTCATTGTTCCATTAATAATACGATACTTGGTGCAGACCATACAATACGACGCCACCATCAATAAGATCAAAGTCGATGTTGATGAAATTGTCCAGTATCAAGCAGATATCAGTGTTGGATTAAAAATACCCACTGATGTTACCGTTTTTGTAAATACATTAAACATTAATAATTTAATACAGTTGAATGTTAACGAAAATATTCATGTTGAAAATGCAAATCGTTGGCAGCTAAGTGGCAACGCCAAATTGAATCCAGATGCAATTAAAACCCTTTTAAATACAAAAGACATTGGGGATATCAACATCAATGCTGCAATGGGAATATCAAAATATATAAAATTTTACGATTATTTGTGGATCGAAAGAACTGATAAATTACCTCAAATAGATTACACTAAGGTTTTAAAAAACCTACGGTGGTCTCTCTCTGGGCTATCTGTAGACGTTACAAGCTCTGGATTTAATATTATCGCTGATGTTGATTTAAATAATCCTATTCCAATTGAAATCTACATTCAATTAGCCACGCTTGATATTTATCTGGGAAAATTAAAATTGGGACGAGGTGGAGTTAAAAATCTAGTGATTAATGAGAAAATAACTTCTGTCAATGCGTTTTTAAATTTAAGAGATTCATGGGCAGAGGTTCGTGAGTATTTATCAAATGAGTCGAATGCTATTAATTTATTGGACAATGCCACTCTTTCTGGACCTATCAATTTGTACAAAAATGATCGTATGATAAATTGGTTGGAAGCTGCGACTTCAGATCTTCAAATCAGTTTTGGTTTGAAAGATTTTTTAAAAGTATTTTTGACCGGATTTTTTAACATTAAAAACTTTTTAAAAACCGTGGAAGTTACGGTTAGCAACACAGGTAAATATTTGAATGTTCATATTGCCTTCCCTTTTGATGTTGAGCATATTCATGAATTTCATTTGTCAAAAAATCTAAAATTTAATGTATTTCACAAGTCACTCAAAATTGCCTCCGTAGAAGCTGACCCTGACTTGACAAATAATCGAGTGAACCTTGATCTAAATATGGAATTTTTCAACTTTGAGAAGCTTAATGACGTCATTTATGACTACCTTATATTAAACAAGATAAATAGCGAAGAATTATTGAACAACATTTATATAGGAGAAGTACAGTTTTCTCGGAGAGATTGTGAGTGGTGCCATTTAATGCTAAAAGATTTTCGACTTAGTTTGGATTTTCTATCAGGATTAGATAACTCACCAATATTTGACCAAGTCATAGAAATTATTCAAAACCTTATCCAGATCAAGAACATAAATTCAATTCAAAGTCAATCTTACTCAGGTTTTGATGCAGTCGCTCATGTAAAATTATCCAACGCCTTCAAGAAATTGAATATCCATCTTGATGATGTTTTTATCGCAATAAAGCACAAATACGAATTTGTGCAACTTAAGATTAAGAAACTATCAGTCAACTCGGGTTGGAACAGTATACCTTGCATCGTACCATTTTTGCACACTTCCAAGGATTTTGCGGACTTAGTCCATTCGCTGCTTTATTTAAAAGCACCGATTATTTTCATAAGTTCATTAAAGCTGGGATTGGTAGATCTGAGTGTAGACATTCCAATAGATTTAAGTTGGTTCTTTCCAGATCCCGTGACTTTACATGATTATGTTACTTTTAACATTAGTTCTATTGATTTGAATATGAACATATACAACTCATTTTCAGCAATCATTTCTTTAAAATTATTTAGTCGTATTCCTTTGCATGTTAAGACCAACGACATATCGGTGGCCCTTAGTTTGAACGAAGATTCTATGTTCGATGTTAAACTGTCCTCATTGGATATGCCGATCGGTAACTCGGATTTCAAATTCAAGTCTTTAGTTACTTTTGGGAACACATCAATCGAAAAAGCAAGCAATTATGTGGACGGGATTGTTTATAATTACGAACCTAATTACGATCTGGCATTAAGAAATTTGTACCTAATGGGTGGCTCGCCTATAGACTTATTTAAGGACGTGAACTTACCCTACAAACTTATGGATGCCGTTCACGGATCGTCTGTTGTATCGGCTGCCAAACTTATCACCCCGACACAAGATTTCGAAATTTCAGTTAAAAAAGCGTATGTGCGTGCATTGCCCAACAGCTTGTTGGGTGTTCAAATTGCGATTGAAGCATTAAATCCGATTCCGGTGAAATTGTTTATTCCAAATGTGAAATTTGAATTAGGAATTGGGGATATCACTATCATGTCTGGCACTGTACATTCATTCGATATGCAAAGAAATGAGTTTCTATTTGAGGCAGACATATCCGTGAAGTTTAACAACGAATTGAACACTCAAAATGTATTAGCACAATTTATGGAACGTGCCCTTGATCCAGAATCAGTTGAAAATTTGCCAGTCTGGGTGAACGGAATAGGAATGGCACCCTCAGATAAACATTACACAGTAATCTTGACGGCTTTAAAAGTCTATTTTAAGAGATTTCTCACCTACTCGTCTGCGCAATTAGTGACTTATTTGAAACGAACTGTGATTAATCTGAAGTCACTAGCCGTTACTCTGAGCAACAACTTAGTTGTTGATTTGGATATCGGGCTTTCACTTCCATTTGATTTTAAAATTGATGTTAATTTTATATCTTTGAATGTGTTGCTAGATTCCGCTAAAGTAATTTCGGTTGTTCTAGAAAACGTGAAACTCTCTAGTAGTAATGGTAAATTGCATTTGATTGTCGACTTTTTTGATGTACCAGAGATCAAAAACATTTTTAATGATCCATTAATTACGATTTGTGGATTAGTAATTGGACATTCATCTACTGATGTTATCTTGGCCTTGCAGAAAATCAATATAGGGAGCAGAGCTAGTGTTTTTTCGAATGTTATCAGACTTCCGCAACTCATCGTGCCAGAACTGAAGATCAACGACGTTGATCTTCGAATGGCTAGTGGTGGGAATTTTGACTTATCTTTGGACCTAAATTTGAATTTAAATATTGATGTGTCAATTATTATACCTTCTATACACCTGATTTTTATGCTTAATCAAGATAGAGTGATTAAATTGGAAATTAGCCATTTTATGCTAAATGCAGGTAAGTTATCAAAATTGCAAATTCATGGTGAATTTATAAATGAGGCGCATGGAGATTTTCATCTTTTTAAAAGCTTGCCGGGTTCAATTGGAATAACAGATCTAATATTGAAAAGTTCAACTAAAATTGTCACTGGTTTAAAATTTCTGGATATTCATGTGCCTTTATTTTTAATTCAATACCTCAAAGTAGTTCTAAATTGGAAACCAGAATTTTCATTAGATCATGTCGAAGTTACATCAATACCCAAGGGACTGATAATCAAACCTAGCGCAAAGTTTGTCTCTATGTTTAAGGTGTTTATACCATTTGCATCTGCCGCATTAAAAATTGCAGGAGAACCATTTGTAAATGTAGAAATTGACAATATTTTAAAAGATAATCTCATCTTGAAAATAGTGTTTTTCGAAGACATTGGGAAACACAATGCCATTCAAGAATTTTTGACCAATGGGCGCGATCTTCAGCTGTCATTATCAGATATTGAGTTTGGCACTAGGCTTCATCGATCGAAAACTTTAAGGCAACTTCGATTCTTTGCAGATATTAATGGGGATATTTTATTGAAATTAGCTTCAATAGTTGCGCAATACATTCCTAAAAATCTCTTAAATACTATAGGATTAAAATCTTTTAAACTGCACCAAAATCAAAAAAGTCTTTTAGGCTCACTTGAAATATATCATCCTTGGCTCAAAATTGTTAATCTTAATTTCCTTGATTTCAAATTATCGTTAGGCCAAAATCTAAAGATGTTAGACTTAGCTTCAAACCTCAAGTTGGAAAAAAACCTTGACATTCATTATAGTCTCGATTTTTTTGACGAATTGGAAAGCCAAAAGGCTTGGAATAATTTATTCGAAAATAGATATTTGGAAATTGATTCAATTGAACTAAATGGTGTCAGAATACTGAGCTCGATTAGTTTTACGATACCGACGTTCAACATTCCTCAGTTACCAGTGCCCCAAATAGATTTACAAAGGTTTAAAATTAATACTTTTCATATTGATGACAATGTGTTTATCAACTTTGAGTACAGCATTGAAAATTTTACTATCGAACTCGATAAATTATCAGTGGGCGTCTTAGTCGATGATGCTCTTATTTTGAATTCCTTCCTGTCATTGAGCCATCCAGTCGATTTGGAAGTCGCATTTGTGGATTCAGACATTGCACAACAACGGGTGGCAAAACTAGTAGACTGCTTGTTGCACAAGGATTGCGAAAAATATAAATTTGGCTTACGCAATCTAGTCATTGGAGATATTCGCGCACTTCAGTTATGTGAAATCAACATCAACCTTGGCCTTGACTTTACATACCCAATATTAGACCATCTGCTCTCTAAACTTTCAAATTTTGTGCGCAAACTTCACTTGAAGTTTATGGAAGAAACGTTGATTGTTAATGAGATGACTACATTTGTTTCGTTTAAATTAGATTTTCCATTTTCTGTTTCGATTCCCCACGTGCGACTTGATTTGTTTTCTAATGTGAAGCTGATGGCTGTCACCGCATCTTTGCATGAAAGTTTAACAATTGACGCCCAAGTGTTTTTTGAAAACAACGAAAATTCAATTCGAGATGTTGCTAATATTTTTTCAAATCCCCAAGCAGTTTTATTATTTATACAAAATTTGGAGTTCGGAAATTCTAAACTAATATCTATTTTCAAACAATCATTAATTCCAATTCCCTTATCTCATTTAAATATTCCTAAAATTACTTATCCTAAATTTGAGAAAGTGAAATTTTCATCGTTGTCGCTCACACAATCTAATGATTTTAATATACATGCATACTTTGATTTTCATGGTTTTGGACTCAACTTTAATTTTTCAAATATTAATTTAAACTTTAGACTTGACAAAAAAGAAGTTATGGCAGTCTCAATTTCTAAGCTTACAAATAGAGAAATCGAGCTTGATGTTAGATTTTTAGACTTCATTAGCCAAGATATGTTAGATTTGAATTTTATTGGCATTTCAAATTTAGTTTTTGCCGACAATTCCATATTATCGGCGGTCACCCTAGATTTAAAAAATGAATACTCTATAATAGATATCTGGAACAAATTTGGCAAAACAGCAGGCGATTTTAAATACATATTTGGGCATACCAGTATCACTGTAGATAATCAAGACAATCCACTTGAATTAAAAAGCAGTGGATCTTTTCAATCAGCATTTCCCAATGTAAACTTAAAAAATGTTGGTGTGAATGTACAGATTTCTAATCACTTATTTGGATCATTCAATGTCAACAACATTGATTCAAATGGCTCAGATTTTTATCTGGCTTTACGAGGAAACTTGTACAATCACCCTTCTATTGAAAAATCTATTAGAGAAATATATCTAAATGTTCTAAATCACAAAACGCTTCCTGATATCAATATTGGATTTTCAGATTTAAATATTGGTAACATGCCATATTTGTCACGACTTCTTATCGAAATTCCGATTCGGCATCTATTTCCCAAAAATGCCGAACTCCAAATTCCAAAAATAAGCAATGTGGGTTTAGAAGACATTCAATTAAACATTGTTGATAATAACAAATTAGATTTGGATGTGAAAGTCAATTTGGTGAATCCTTTTAATGCTAGTCTCAATATTGACAAAGCTGTGGCCAATCTTTACTTAGGCAATGATTTATTTACAATAGCCGAAGTTAGGCACTTGGAGATAGGTCCGGGTGAAACGTCTATTCCGCTTCATGTGTTATGCTCTTTTGAAGATTCCGAAAGCATAGGCAGTCATATCTCTAATATTGTCCATCGGATCTTATATAATGATAATATTGTTGAAACGGCAAGTATTAGAAATGTAGAATTTGGAAATTCAAAATCCTTATTTTCCTTAATTAGCTTGGTTGACATTGGCATTCAGGTTGGTCAAAAAATACCTATCGTTCAACCCTATCTAGAGATACTGCAAGTCAGAGGGGAAGTGAATACTAAGGGAATATCCGTATCTGCTCGTATTAAAATTAGTCCTGAATTGGCTGGAAATATTTTTGGTATTAGTGCTGTATTATACCATACAGAGATCAAGCAAAATTTTTTAAGTCTTCAGGTTGACAACTTGGTTCTTTCAGAAGGAACCGTCGATGCCCTCATTTCATTTCCTAGTGTTGCCGCCATAAAAAATATATGGGATAAAAGCGTAAAAAAAGAAAATATATTTGAGGCTTTAGAAATCCAAAAAGTTCAAATTTTGGGACCCGAGTCGACTTCATTGAATTTTCTCGAACATGCTTCTTTGCGATTGCCAAAATTTTATGGAAGTGAGCTTGTGGGATATTTTTCGCCTAAAAATTTGTTTAAATTATTAGTGAATGTCTACGTCCCTGTCCATGTTCCATTTGATGTAGAAATTGACTTTCATCATTTTTATTTTGAAGCATGGGATTATGTTGATTCGAATCGAAGTAGACTTGACTATATTGTAGCTACAGTAGACGAACAATTTATGTTTGATTCGAAGGAAAATGGTGCGAGACTGGCTGCAAAATTCAGTGGCTCTTTCCTTAAACTTGGAAACATTATTTGGAGAATGAATAAAGCGAAGGGATTGAAAAATATTA
Source organism: Sanchytrium tribonematis (assembly GCA_018985235.1). Lineage (NCBI taxonomy): Eukaryota > Fungi > Sanchytriomycota > Sanchytriomycetes > Sanchytriales > Sanchytriaceae > Sanchytrium > Sanchytrium tribonematis. Next base: position 17,866 of record JADGIG010000087.1, read on the forward strand.
AAGTATTTCACCCTGTTGAGGGAGAAATTCCCTGGATCACAAAATTGAACGAAGTAGGATTTTTCTTCCGTGGAGAACTTAGACTTAGAAACCCTGATATAAAGCAACTGGATTCTTTTAATCAAACACAAAATAAATAAAGTTGTACAGTTGAAAACCCGTGAAACAGCATGGTGGAGCGAAAAGTACTTTCCAAACATTTACCTTCAGGAATAAATCCACGAAAGGTTCCACGTATAGCTTTGGCAATTAAAAAGCATAAGAAAGTGAGATTATGTGCTCCATTTACTATGAATTGTGAAAAGTGTCATGAATTTATTCATAAAGGAAAAAAATTTAATGCTCGGAAAGAACATACACATCAATTTTTTATGACCATTGAAATATTCAGATTTTATATCAAATGTACATTGTGTTCAACCGAAATCATATTTGCGACTGATCCAGAAAATGCGGATTATACCATAATTAAAGGCGCCAAAAGAAGTGCAGAGCCACATGCGGAAGAAAAGAAACAAAGAATCTTGAAAGATATTCGCAAAGATTTTGAAGATGATGGAGATTCAGAAGAAGATGAGATAGATCCATTAGCTAAACTCGAAGAAAAAACTAAAATTCAACAACAGGAAATGAAAGATATTGATGACATTGAGGCTTTAAAAGAACAGCAAGCTCAATTTCACAAACTTGAAAATCAAAATTATGCTAAAACCGAAGAGGAAGAGTTGGAGTGGTTCAGAAAGCAAAAAAGTGGCATTCCTGATCAAGATGCGCTTCGTAATATAGAGACCACGACATTTGCTATCAGACCTCAGAAAAATAACATTCATTTGGGTCTTGACTACAGTGATTCTGACTGATATTGGTGTAAACTTGTGAATAATAAACTTAAATTATATTTTTGCTGCACTGAAACAAGCATAATGTTAGAACAGGAACTGGCGGATGAACAAAATCAGCCACTTTTGGAAAACAATCAAAGACGAAGAAAGCTTCAGGTAGGAATTCTTACGGCCTTTATCTTGATTGTATTTTTATTAGGTGGCCTTATTTTTCTAGTTAGTAGTCCTGATCCTGAACGCACTGTATTACTAATAAGTCTTGACGGTTTTCGATACGAATACCTAGAAAGAGGGTTCACTTCTAATTTACTTCATATGATGAAAAATGGAGTTCATGCAAAAATGATTCCTTCATTTCCAAGTTCAACCTTTCCAAATCATTATACACTAGTGACAGGACTTCATCCCGAGAAGCATGGCATCATCGATAACCATTTTTTCGATCCTGAATTTAATGAGACTTTTGATTACAAAAGCGAGAGCTCGTTGCAGAAGAAATGGTGGAAAGGTGAAAGTATTTGGCAAACTGTAGAAAAAGCAAATTATAGCAGTTTTGTCTACATGTATCCCGGCTGCAATGTCGACCATGATATAAAACCTAAAAAATATGTTCCTTACGACGACGCAGTCAAATTTGATCAAAAAATCGATGTTATTTTGAAAGAGCTCGAAAACAATAGACCAAAATTTATGGCCATCTATACTCCTGAGGTAGATCAGATCGGTCATAGAAGTGGACCTGACTCTGCAGACGTAAATACTATACTCTCGATCATTGACGATGGTTTTCGTAGATTGTTAGACGGAATTAGGGAATTGTCTTTACAGGACTTTGTAGATGTAGTTGTGGTGAGTGACCATGGCATGATGAATGTCAGACCGGATGCATGGATTGACTATCAAAAATGGATGCCTGAAATTTCTCAAAAAATGAAAATTTCAGATGAAGGTGTAGTATGGGGCGCATATCCAGACAAACATAGTAATAATTACTTATTTAGGCATCGGTAATTTTTTTCTACAGCTTAAAAATGTATCAATGAAATCAAATACCTTTAAAATCCATTTAAGAGAGGAGGTTCCAGAGCATTTAAATTATCAAGATTCGCATAGAATACCCCCAATTTTGGCCTTTCCAAATCCTGGATATTATATATCCAAGAGTCAGTGGACTATAAGAGGCAATCATGGCTATGATCCAGCTGAAGTCCAAGACATGAAAGCATTATTTATAGGTTACGGGCCAAGTTTTGAATCTTGTCCACCTTATCCTTTTTCGATTAGCCCAAACACTAAAAAATGTCAATGGGATGATTTCGAAAACACCAATGTCCACGGTATATTATGCAAGTTGCTATTTAAAGACCCTGATGAATGCTTGAATACAAATTCAATTTATTTGTAATCATTCAGTTATTAATTGAGCAATGTCATTAACTGTCATAAAAACTTTTATAACCGCTTCATTTACAAATTCTAAACCCTGGTCAAATGTTGAAATTTTATCAAATAAATTATCACCTCCTGATAATAAAAAGCTTGATGTTACTACTCGATAATAGTGATCTGGTTTGATAGGTAGCCACTTGCCACGGTGAAATATTAATAGTTGAGTAAATACATTATTAACAAACACTATTTTAGAGTGTACACTTGACTGCAAAAAACTAGTCACCTTTTCACCATTGCGAATCCCTGTAATGGATCCATTGACAGACTCGAGAATCTTTGAGCCGATCATTATTGCAGAACTTATTTTGTCATCAAATGGTAAAGAGTTGTAAATATTTGTTCTCGTTACAATTCCTGAATCAATTGGGAAGCGAAATGCACCAGACTGTATTAAACCAAAAGTCGGGACACTTCTATCACTTCGTCTTTGTTGATAATATTTCAAAAGAGTTGATGCCAAAAGCTTTCCAGCATCGCAGAATTTTCTAATGCAGTCATTCTCAAAATTTCTCGATGATTTGGAAATGCTCTTATTGTATAGTTCATTCACAGGTTTTTCCCAATTATCGACTTTTATTTTCCATTCTGGATCTACATTTTCAGAATCTATTCGCACAGTATCACCAAAAAAATTTGCGACTGTATCATTGTCAAACTTGACGTCAAAATATCCCAAGTATTTTCCGAAACATTTAGCTTGAACAATGTAAACTGATTTCTTGTGTAAATTACTCACCACTGTGGGGAACACGCCCTCAATTTTATCGTCTGAGTATGTTTGATTATTAGATAACAAAGAATGTGAATGTGCACCAACGATGATCGAAATTCCACTTGTTTTTCTGGCAATATCCTTATCGTCATTGAATCCATTATGAGATAGCAGTATAATTTTATAAATGCCCTGCTTGTTTAATTCTTCCACATATTTCTGAGCAGACTCCACTACAGGAAAGAAATCAAGGCCATCGATTGGAGATTGAATCTTTGTATCTGGAGTTGTGCTTCCTATAATTCCGATATCTCCTTTTATGACGTAAGGCTTAACGATGTCGCTTATAGGATTATAGTTAATATTTGAAGATGTAACTGGAATTTGAAGCAGTTTTATGTATTTTATCAATTCGGCAATACCTCTATCAAATTCATGATTTCCCAGGGTCATGGCATCGAATTTAAGCTCATTCAGAATCTCTACACTCTTATTAGTTCCATAGTAGCGAAACATTGCGGTTCCAGTAAACTCATCTGCACCATTGAGCAATAATGTATCATTTGTTCTATATTGTTTGATAAGCCTCACTAGCCCCGGAATGTTTTCATAATGTCCGTGTAAATCATTGAAGAAAATAATTCTAAGACAATTTAAAAGATTGAAGAGCAACATCCAAATATTTGACAAAATGGATACAAAGCCCCTCGGCAATTCTAGCGGCAAATTTTGAATATGAAAAAATAGAATGGTTTATTACTCAATGCTGATTTTGGTTTTCCTTGATCATGTTTTTAACAAGGTGTCCAGTCTTATTTTCTTCGGCAAGTGTCCTCGCGTTATTTTGTGACATTTGTGGCAGCTTTTTAATAAAATCGTCTTTATCATTCGTTGTAAGGACCATAGAGGCGTAGCCGA
>JADGIG010000088.1:0-21781 GCA_018985235.1 Sanchytrium tribonematis
CAAATATCCACGCAGTTTTATTGCCAAAGAAAGTCAAGGGAGCTGGAAAAGGACCAGCTGATGAAAGCCAAGAATATTAATAAACTATTTTACTGAATTTAGTAGTTTCTTCCGTAGTTCATTGCCTGGTCGTATCTTTCTCACAAATAATGATGTCGAACCTTTTAAATGTGGCTCATAATCATTTAATCCCAAGAAACACGGCGAATATCCAATTCGTGAGTAATCCGTGTGCTCACTCTTACAATCCAGCCACACCGTTCTTAGCCAGTCTTGATCATATAGAAATCTGTCATCTTTAAAGGGAGAATCTAACAACAAAGTAGCATAAAATGCTTCATCAGGAATAATATAATTTGTATCAAAGAAATGGATCCACTCATCCAACCAATGTTTCTGTGACTTCATATAATCAATAAATGCCTTGCTTAATATGCTCCATTGCGGTCCTTTAAAGAGTGGGGCATTATTTGGCGTATCAGAGTATTTCTTACATTCAGCATCTAAACACCGTGCTGAGCTTCTGGAACATGCTTGCATCGTAGGACTCCCTTCTTTACAAGTAGGTATCAAACTACCATATCCAGGATCATTGCTCAGCACGATACTGTCACGCAGGGGTATTTTCAACAAATCCAATTCAATTTCTAAAAAAGGTTTCATTACAAATGAATGCCCATCCAAATAAACCAAATGATCATAATCCATATCCATCATAGCCAATTCTAATTGTGCCCTACACATTGAGAAACTACCCCATTGCACGTCAAATCGAGTTTTAGTTTGAATAATATCAGGATATTTAGATTCAAAGTGTTTTATGGATTCGGATGGTGCTTTTAAATCAAAATGTACCATGTAAACATGTTCCTTGGTATATATTTGATCTAATAATTCCATTAATCCGACTATAGATTCTTCATCATGCGCTAATAATCCAAATGCTAATTTATACGTTTTCTTGACATGTAATTGACTCGTAGATATTGAAATAGGTGGTATATCTGTATTATACTTTAATATAGAGAGATATCCAATCATGAAATAAACTATTCGAATCATGAATTGAAATAAAGCCACTTACGACGCTAGTTTTCAATTCAAGTTTAATTAGAAAGAAACATACGTTGGGGAACTGAATTGATACGAATTTGCAAGCCTTGCTTCTGCTAAATAAAAGTACTTAAATTAAAGATACGCGAATCCTTCAATTCTGGGTTAATTTACATAGGCTTGCCCACCAATCATTTTAATATCCCAAGTCATTTTAACTCTATAAAAGAGCCAACAAAATAATTTATTAATGTTTTACTTGATTCTTTCAGCACATAAAATCTCTATAAATGGCAAATGCGGTCTCCGAAATGGACTCACGAAATGCCCTGGTGTTCAATATTGTAGTATAGTTGGATATTGTGGTACTGGTGTTGAATTTAAAAATGGATGTCAACCCCATTTTAGTGCTACTGGATTATGTAAAAATATCCCCAAAACACCAGTTTGTGGATTAAATCACAATCGCAAAGTATGCGCGCGTGGTATGTGGTGTAGTTCAGATGGTTTTTGTGGGAATACAATGAAGTTCAGAAGAAATTGCCTATATGCATTCAGTTATCCTGGTATTTGTAAAGAGCCACAAGGCAGTGGAGGAATTGGTGAATAAATTTTTAACAATTGACAAAACAGAAATTTTATTATTAGTAGTAAATGCTCTTCAATTGTTCCAATATCTCGTTGATGGTAATTCTGTCTTTAGGTTTCTGCTGCCACGCATTATTAATAATAAAGTATAAATTGGGTTCGAATTGCTGTTGAGTAAATGGACGTTCTCCTTTCAATATTCGTTTTTCAATATCATTCTTCTCCAATTTCTCCCATGGTATTTTACCTGTCGCCATTTCCCCCAAAACAATTGCAAATGAAAAAATATCTGCAAATGGATACAAATTAAGGCGCCCAACCAAATTTTCATTAAATAACCAATATTCTGGTGATTTCCAATTGACAATACTCATTTGTTTACTTAATCTCGTTGTGGTGCTGATAATTTTAACCATTCTAAAGTTAATCAATTTGGGAGAAAATTGAGAATCCAATATAATATTGGCTGATTTGACATCGTTGTGCGCAATCCCATTATTATGCATATATGCTAAACCATTAGCAACTCCAATTTGGATTTGTTGTTTTTGTTGTGAGTACTTTGGGATCATTTTCAAAATTGGGAAATGTGTGTAGCCAATCATACAATGAAAAGTTGTCAATATATTCCATGACAAGTGCCAAATCCCCAATGATTGAAGTAACTCCAAAATATTTGCAAATATAATCACATTTGCATAATAACTCCAATAATTTAATTTTTTTCTTATGATGACCTGTCAATTTATCCGTGTGTGTCTTTAAATTCACAAATAACAGCAATTTTCTTTCCCTGCCATTCTCCTAAATAAACAAAACTATATGTGCCTTCACCCAGTTGTTTGTCTTTAAATACATCGACGTTGTTAATGTAGTCAAATTCCCTTACACCTACAGCTTTAAATTCATGATTCACATCTGCAAAAGTGTTTGAGATTTTGATTGGACTGGGAATAATGTACCAATAATGTTTTAAATTGGTGTCTATTTCATTGACTTGTACTAATTTATCATTTTCTACTTTTAAATAGTATCCAATTGAGTTTGAAATGGAAAAATATCCATTATTTTCCACTTTGATGCACCATTCCTCATTTTTATCTACTTTTAAAAGATCACTTTCTTGGTAAAGTTTGTAAATATCTGAACTATTATTCAGTCTACTAAAATGTATCATTGTGGCCTGATTCCCAATTGTCCAACCAGATGAAACGCAATTTCCAAATCCATTTGTTACAAAACATAAACAACCTTGATTTGGGACACTGCTATGAGAGGCTAATTGAAAAATATTGGCCAAATTGTCAATCACTTCATTAGCTATGGGATCAGTGGCAGCAAGGTATTCATTATGACTTAATAATGAAAATGCGTATTTGACGTAATCCCTGGTTCTGGAAGTTTTGAATTGGTAAGTTTCCCTTTTATTGTTTCTGTATTCAAGACCTAAATTTGTTATACTAGGTACTCTGACTTGAAAATCAAATCTATGGGTGTATAGAGGTTTGGAAATCTATATTTCAACATTTCCTTTGATGTGGGAGATTCTTCAATGAAAATATGATATGATTGAAACAATGGATCCATCGGATCAGCAATACTGAGTAAGGCATGCTTTAGAAGACCATTTGTGATGGGACTTATTGGTAATTGATCCATTTCTAAAGAAAATAGTTTCAAGCGTCTCCGCGTCACCTTGGAGTGAGTGACTCTAACCTGACGTGTCAGGCTCTAAGGTGACGTGGATAGGCTTAGAGGTCTTAACGTTTACATGACGCTTACTTTAATTAATTCCAATTCATTTATTTAATTATTTGGATCACAAAATCCATAATCTAATTGACATCCTTTTGATTTTGCACAACTATCTGCCTTGTCTCCACAAATACTGTTCTTTCCACAACACAAATTTGTAGTATCATCTCCAACACACTCTTTTCTGATTCCATTTCCATTATCTGTGGGCCCACAAGCTTCTCCTAATTTCACATATTGCGTTAATAAATTCAATCCACAAAGTCCGAAAGGCTTTTGACAACCAGTTCCACAATGCTGTGCATCAAATCCACAATAACCATCTGGTGAACAGCATTTCTCAGCGCGCATGACTATAGGGCATGATTTGTTGTTAAACGGAGTGCCACATCTGCCATATAATTCACCTTTACACTCTCCAAATAGGGGATCGCATCCATTTGCATCTGTTCTGCAGATATCGAAAGAATCTCCGCACACCCCTAAAGATTTAGAGCAGCACATACCTATTCGGCATTTTGCATTAAATCCATTTGGACCACATTTCTGGAAATATCCCACTCCAGCAACACATCCACTCTCAGACCAGGTTGGTTGACAACTATTTGCATTACAATGTGCATCCGTATCCCCACAATAGCCATATTTAGAACAGCATAATCCATTTGCACATTTATTGCCATTTAATGGACCACATTTCTCACCATTCCCTACAATTTTAGCAACATTACATTGACCATATTGGGATTGACAATCTGATGCATTACAATGTGCATCTGTATTGCCACAATAACCATATTTGGAACAACATAATCCGGGTTTGCATTTATTGTTTTTGGGATCTAATGCGGCTAATCCACATTTACCACCATTGTCAATACCAGTAGCATTGGTGGCATCACATGGACCATATTGGGATTGACATCCAGTGCCACACCATTCTTTACCGATGCCACACCAATTAAATTGGGAACAGCAACCAATGGCACATTTGGGTTTATTAGGACCACAATTTTGAGAGAATACGAGTAGGGATAAGTAGAACATGTGGAATGGGGCGTGTGCTGTTTAAAAAGAGTCAAAGGGGATAAGTTGGTAAATGTTATTGGTGGGAAATGATGTGATTGGGAGGCGATTTGTTTGAAAAGATGCACAGATCATTTAGATGTTGACTATTTGTTACAACAATTTATTGGAAATGACGGGGATATCATTGAATGACAACTTTGCAGAATATGAATAACACGTCGCAATTCGCAAACAGTGTCTTAAATTACCAAATGCTCTTTCAAATCATCCAAGCTGATTCAATAGATTGCCCTATCGTATTCCAATTAGCCAGAGATTTAAACATTCAATTTAATGATCCATCATGTAATACTGAATGACAATCTAATTGCAGTAAATCACTTTCATTTCGATCCAATATCGTGAAAATTTAATTTTGAATTTATGAATTTAGATGAGACCATTCATAGAATAAATGGCCAATATTGATACAAGTACAAATAAATGATGACTGTAATGAGTTGCATTTGCAGTTCATAATATATTTATTCAAATTTAACGACTGGTCTTTTATTTCTAGTCGGCCTTTGAGGAAGGAATGGTTTTTTAATATGTTGTTCAATAGGTTCTTTTGTTGCTTTTCTTTTCTTTGATGGTGGTTCTTCTGATCCAAATTTAATTAACGCAATATCCAAATTAAATGTCTTCATAATATCTATTAAGTTCCTCACTGCATTCACTTCAAATTGAGCATTATCTTCTTCAGATTGAGCATTATCCACTTCAGACTGAGCTGTATCAATCTGTTTGGCTGTATTAAAGACTTGTAATAGAATTATGGCGAGCAAATCAATTTTTTCACCAACTTGTAATTCAATTTGACTCCCATGTTTATATGAAATTGTCAATTTATCATTCTTGTCGATATTTTTGGATAATAAGTCAATTATTTCTGGTTCCTTCATACCAGTGATTTTGTGACGCTCCTTATTAAGATAGAAATAGTCCCATTCAGTCTGACTAACAGGTTTATCTTTTGTTATTTGACAGAAATAGTAAATGTTTTCAATCAAATCATTGCTATTCTTGATTTCAATGGATAAATCTATTTTGCCATCATCCCAAAGAGCAGCAAATAATAGGAGTAGATTGAACAACATGACAAAAGAGAAGTCATGTCATTTTATGGGCCCCTCTCAGATCACGAGTTGTTATTTTGTCCAATCATGTCCTTGAAATGACATTGGATGGTAGTACAACATTGAAATATCGCATGAGCTCACTGGTTTTGTGTGTATTTTGCAATGAAAGTAGAGGTGCGTGTACTCAGTTAATCTGTTTCACTCCTACTCTATTTGAGAAGTCTCAAAATGAGGCACGTGCAGATCACAGGATTGAATATTGCGCAATTAATGACGTCATTTGATACACGTGTTTCTTCATGTCCATTTCTATCAATTCTTTCCCCATTTGAATTTAATGCTCATATTGTATTTATTAATTGCCATTTCTGTCAAATCACTTGCCATTGTGAGTAAATCCCTATTTATTGGTGCAAATGCATTACAATCTGGATCATTCTCATCTAGTCGTATATCCAGTGCATCTACCAGTATGAGAATAAGAGATACATCCCATGTAGACATACCACATTCTGATGCATTTATTTTACCAATTGAAGGTAGAAAATTATCATCCAGAAAAAGAAGGAAACTAGAGGCACAAGGGATTAATCCATTTGATGAATCTACATTTAATAATAGACTGAGTGATGCAGAGATTGAATTGGCGCGTGATTTGGAATTAATCAAGGAAATTCAACAATATACACGAAATATTGTATTCAATAATTGGAATCGCGTAAGAAATCAAATTTTTAATTTATATGCGAATTCAGATGGATATATTGAAGATGTATATACAGGTAAATTACATTTAATTACAAATTCATTGTCTATTGAGCATATCGTACCAAAAAGTGTTGTGATTAGAGATTCTGAAATAAGTAATGATTTGCATAATTTGATACCTGTGAATGCACATTTGAATGAGAGACGGAAGAACTGGCCATTCGCAGAACCATCTAAAAGATTTAAATGGACTGGAAATCAAGAATCTTGTGTGGTTAATGAAGAAATGTATGTCAGAACTGAAATTAGAGGCATGATTTCCAGGGCTGTCATTTATGTATTAGTGGTATATGGGGATAGGTTATTGGCAAATAGAATCAAGGGAAATGAAGTAGGAGATTTAAATATGTTTGTGAGATGGTGTAAAGACTATAAAGTGAGTGAATTAGAAAAATGGAGAAATGATGAAATTGAGAAAATACAGGGAAATAGAAATGTATTTGTGGATCATCCAGAGTTGTGTGATTTGGTATTGAGACTGTATAATGTGTAAATAAATTTATTGGATTTGTTTAACACATTTAAATCGATCTGGAACATGGCGTGCATTTGCTTGTTGTTGAGAAGGATCTGAATTTGTTGTATTTGTGCTATTGGATGTTTGATTGCGGTGTTGTGTGTCTTCTTCTTTATGATGGTCTGGTTCATGAGATTCCTCAGTGTTTTCTGGATAATGTTGACGAGACTTGCTCGCTTGTTCTTTTGCTGTTTCTGTGTGACTTTTGTGATTTGGATCTGATGCATGTTGTTCGTCTGTGTTTCCTTCTTTTTGATCTCCCTCATTTCCTTGTTCGCCACTACCCCAGCCAGCTGGCGTCACGATATAATTACCCGGATCACTTGGACCTTTAGCAGCACATTTTTGGTATACAGCTAATAAAGGCGATTCCATTTCGGGTTCCATTTGCATTTTTACTCCAGACATGTAAATAGCACATTTATCGTTGCAAGCTTCATAGTCAATTTTCAGATTTGGGTCTGCACAATAAACACCATTTTCAGCGTAGCAAGCTTTGTCAACATTGTGAAGCCATGGGCTGTGGAGTTCTGACGGTGTGCATTTTGTATGGAAATCATCGTATTCTTCTTTGCAATCACCACACATTGCAACTATCCATGGTGTATTTGAGCGCCAACTTAAGTCGATTCGGGTTTGACAACTTATAAATGATTCTACAGATGATTCACAAGTATTGGAAATGGAACTCATTTGGGTATGACAACTGGTTCGCTTTAAAACTAGGGAAACCCAATCACAGCGTTGTGAGATAAACTGCAAGGTAAATGCCAATATATTTAATATAACATTGGCGAATCAAATTAAGAGATGTTAGTCTGCAAGCTAGATCATTTAACAAATCGGTTTTGAATTATTTCTACAATTTCTCCTTGCAACTTTCATGTCCCTCTTAATTGCAGACGCATCCACGCAATCATTAATTCCACAATATACTACCAAATCTACCCAAATAGAGATGATAAATCGATTAAATCAAATCCAATTATCCAAATATGATGAAATCAAAGTGATTTGTGAATCTGATTTAGATATTCTTTATTTGCTATTTAATCATTTAAATAAAGGTGGTAAATTATATTATAGTGATCCAGATACATTATTATTAACAGGATGTATAGATGTGAGTGAAAATAGTGAAAATGGGCTATTTTATGGATTGGTGCCAGAATATGATTTGGAAATGGAAGAACAATTATTAGAAGAAGAAGATAAAATTAAACCAACTAAAAATAAAGAAGTGAAAAGACAGCCATGTGCAAATTGTACTTGTGGATTAAAAGAAGAATTAGAAGGTGTTAAAATTGAAACTTCTGAGATTTCTAAGAGTGGCTGTGGCAATTGTAGTTTGGGAGATGCATTTAGATGTGCTAGTTGTCCATATTTAGGAATGCCTGCATTTAAACCAGGTGAAAATGTCAAATTGACTGGAATGTTTGCTCAAGATGATTTGTGAAGATAATAATAAAATTAGTTATCATTGTTTCTCCTCACACGACTTCATAACTTCAAGAAAGCACAAGGTAAATTAATTAAATACATCTCACGTCTAACCGGTTGCAAGATTTTACAAGCTATTAAATTAAATTTGTGTAATGTTGATTGGTGCGTGTGGCGTTAAAAGGATTCTTTCAATTTTTCGACTACATGTTTTTCGTTACATTCTCTTTAGCATCTCCAATTGGTGATATCATTTGTCCTAAAACTGGATCAACAGTGTGTGGTGGATTGAATGGAAAGCAAAAGGAATATCCCAATAATTGTCAAGCAAACTATGCAGGAGCAACTGTATTTTTAAGACGAAATTGTCTAGAATCTAAAAACAATGAGATTGTTTGTCCACTAGTGACTGCAAAAGATTCCAGAACTTGTGGTAAAGTCAAAAACAGACCACAACTGTTTGACAGTCTTTGTTTAGCATTGAAAAGTAAAGCGACTATTGTGAAGGACGATGATTGTAAAACAGATCCAATTGATTGCCATGTTAAATGGGGTCCCGTATGTGGTACGTTAAATGGTAAAAGGCAAACATTTCAAAACAATTGCAATGCAGAAAAGCAAGGTGCAATCAAAATCAAACAGGGTCCTTGCCCATTATTCATGACAAAGCAGCAAAACATATTTAAGTAAATCAATTCACTTTTGTCCATATACTCGTGGATGTGTTTATTGCATCAAAATTGCATCAAATGGCACACATTTTTATCACATGTCAATTAAATCACATCATCGCCAATTTATAAGCAGATAATCCTTCCGTCTCTTAACATGCTAATTCTGTTTACTTTGTCGTGTATGGCATTCAAGAAAACGTCGTATCAAATGATAAAAAATCAAGTCAATAAATTTCAAACAGCCATGAAAGAAGTTGGATGTCCAATTACTCAGTATGAACTTAAATTAATGGATTATCAAGTTACTTCAGAATGCATGAATTGGGTCACTCAAATATTCAATCAAGCAAAATTAGCCAATCCAAAATATTGTGCAAATGCATTGAAAAAAAGGGAATCATGTACAAATGGCCCATGTGTGCAAAATCAAGTAAATGAAGCATTAGCTTGTGCACATACAGGTAATCCTGACATCAACCCAATTAGCAAATCATCCAGATTCAAAATATTATCTAAAATTAAATCAACCATTTCTTCTCCTTTTCGCGTACTAAAATCCAGATTAGCAGTATTATCCGATCAATGGATGCATTGTGAGCCACTTTATCATATCACAATGCTTATTGGATTCATTTTATTAATGGGCGTCATTGTATTACCATTTGGTGCTATTTCTGCCTTGATTAATGCCATTTTGTATGTAATATTGGCATCAATGTATGCAGGTGTTTATCTCTTATTTGGTAAATTCATATTTCAATGGGAAGATGTGAATCAGAGATTATGGGCAAAAAAGAAAAAGGAATTCAAAATCCATTCATGGTGATAGTCAATGTTGCGTATGCAGCATATTCTAATTACGAGAGAGATGATGATGAAGAAGGGGGGCCATTACCTCCAGATTATTATAAATTTGGATAAGTAAATTTAATTTAAAAATTTAAATATATTGCAATATTTAAGCTGGACAATCTCGTCCATATTCACTCGCACATTTGCGACCCTCATAATTTGCAACAGATTCGCAAATACCTGAGACAGGGGAATCTAAATTACAATAATGGCTATTTGCACAACGTGCGATGGTCATGGTATCCTGATTTTCACAATTCATAAGACCACATTCATAATCATAATAATAACCTCCATTTAAACAGTATTTTTTTTCGCTTGGAGTAAGAATTGGTAGAGTGAAGTTCTTGTCTTGACATTTGCCTGATAAACTATATTTATCATTGCAAACTTGTTTATCATTATAAGGATCTTTACCGCAAATTCCCTTTTTATTTCCTAAAAATGTTTGATAATTGTTCAAATAACAATTTGGAAAATCCTTGTCTATACATTGAATTGATTTGCCATCCATTATTCCGCATTCTTGTTCAACGCAATTTCCACTTGCATTGTCCCAATCTGGACCTTCATCCTTGCTACAAAATTTATTGGATTTGCAATAAATGGGAACGAATGCCATAGGATCGTAGCAATCTTCCAATTGATTAGGCTTGGTAATAGGTGGCATATCTGTAGGCTTCTTATCTGTAGGTGGCATATCTGCAGGCGTCTTATCTGTTGCAACACAATTTTCAAATTGGACTTCATTGGAGAATCTGCACGTTTGCCCTTCTCGAATCACAAACGTATTTATGACACGCCCCTCTTGCACTATATCTTCTAATGCAATCTGGTTCTCGCAATGGTAAGTTTTTATTCTCACATTCGTAGTTACTGTTACATGCAGAACCAGTCTTGCATCTTGGTAAGCCTTTACCACATTTAATAGTAGCAGCCATGATAGAATGAAGTAGAATGTAAATCATATGACCATGCGAGGGTATCTGGGTTCAAATAGTGGATTGTAGAATCAATAAGGCCATATGATTGGTTCAAGTAGAATACTATAATTTGATTGGCACTTGCTCATTTTGACAAGCAGTTTGCTGCACGGGTCATGTTTTTCATTTAATAATTGCATTCAATTTGTATTTCATCAGCCATTGGGGATCACAAAAAATAAATTGCAAACCCCTTTTTTGAAACAATGACATTTCCGTTAGAATTGCAATTGAAATGCATTCCCCTTTCTAAATGCTTTTTAATTAATAAAGAATTAACAGAAATATATTTACGTCATAAATATAAGACAGCATCAGCAGATTCCCTCAAATTATTTCCCAAATCATCCATTTTTAATTATAATGAATATTTGCAAATTTTGAAATATGTGAGTATTAATGACAATATTGACTATGCACTCTATCCAAATCTAAAGCAAATCGATGCAGTTGGCTATAGTCAGAAATCATTTCATCGAATGGCTTCAAATTGCCCATTAATTGAAATATTGATGATTGAAAAACAATGCGCCTTTAATTTCAGTTTATTTATCCATTTAAAGCACTTAAAATCATTAGAAATTGCATTTATCGATAATCAAATGAAAGTATTTAATCAATTACCCAATTTAACAGAATTAACTATTCATCGGAATGAATGCAATGCTTCTTTTCAAGATCTAATCAAGAATTATGCAGAGATTCCTCCATTGAAATACATTACCACATTAATCATCCATAAAATCAATCAAATTTCAATTCATGCACTTGCAAATATATTTGTAAATTGCAAAAAATTAATTGCAAATCAAATTGTTTTTGAAACAAATGAGATTTCATATTCTAATTTCACCAATTTACAAGAATTGAGTAGTCCATGTCCATTTATTATCCCAGAACACATTCAAAGTGTCATTTGTGATATGAGAAATCCATCAGAATTGAGTCATATGTCTAAAATATTACCATCTGAAATTAAATGCAATAAAATCAGATATATTCATGAAATCGGGTCATTTCCGCATCACATTCCACTCATTTATCAAGAAATGAAAAATAGTAAGCAGCAAATCATGATAGAATCCGCAAATAGGTACATTGTTTGCAATTTTGATTTAAAATCAACGAAATCTGAATTATTGAAGAAATATCCGACTATATTGAGACAATCGGGGTCGTTATATGTGTATTGTACTTCAGATCCCACTCAACAATTTGTATCTCGAATGATGATTACGATGATGAAAAGAATAGCAAATGGCGAAACGCAATTTCAAGAAGGATTTGAAAGTAGAACTGAGATTCTACAATGAGTTCATGGACAAGTTGAATAAATTGGATTCGCTACTTAATCATGGATGTGATTGGTTCATTTTGATTGGATTTTGAAAATTGAAAAAATGATTTTAAAACATCGCTCTATTTTTTACAAATAATGGAAATTCCAAATGAGAAAAGACAGGATGATTTGAGACAACAAATTATGGCTATTCAACTTGACAAGACACTAAGCCAGCAAGAAAAAGCCATTAAAATGCAGCAATTGATGATGCCCACTCAAATTACTCCAAAAAAGAAAATCAAGCATAAATTAATGTATAAAAATGAGTATGGATGTCAACACTATACTAGAAATTGTTTATTATTAGCAGAATGTTGTAAAGAATATGTCGTGTGTCGACTTTGTCATGATGAAGAAAATGATCATGAAATGGACAGATTTATAGTGAAAATGGTCAAATGTATGCATTGTGATGTAGAGCAACCCTTTAGTGATAAATGCAATACATGTGAAATGGTATTTGGCCATTATAAATGTGATATTTGCCACATGTTAGAAAATAGAGATTTGGATATTTTTCATTGCGATGCGTGTGGGATTTGTAGACGTGGTAAATCAGAAGATTTCTACCACTGTGATACCTGTAATACATGCATGATTAAAGATGCACAGTATAAACACACTTGTTTAGAATCCACGATGCATTCAGATTGTCCCATTTGTAATGAATTCTTATTTTCTTCTTTAAAACCTGCTTGCTTGTTGCAATGTGGTCATTCCATCCATAATGAGTGTTTAGAACACTATTTACACAATAATTACCAATGTCCGCTTTGTTTAAAGTCATTAGCAGATATGACTGAATTCTTTGAGAGAATGAGTGTGATGGTGAATGAGCATCAAATGCCAGATGAGTACAAGCACTATAAAGCAGATGTGCTTTGTAATGATTGCCATTCTAAAAATATCATGAAATATCATTTTGTAGGGCATTTATGTGGAAATTGCAATTCATGGAATACGCGAGTAATGACCACGTGGAAAGATGAAGATGAGGAAACATCAGATACAAATGATTATGAGGCAGATGAAGATGAGGAAAATGAAGAAATAAATGAGGAAAGGCAAGGACAAATCATAATAACCAGTGGTGACGAGTTTGAAACTGAAAGTGATTCTGAATAAATGCATCATTTTATTATAACAGGTGCTTTTATAGCAGCAGATGGTTCATATTCATCACCAATGACAACACATTCATGTGCATCATTCTTGGATTTAACAGAATTCTCTTTTTTGGCACAAATGGCTTTAGCGTGTTCATCAATGTAAATATATGATACAGATTCAAATGCTTCCATAGCTTCAAGATTACTATATTGTGATTTTAAATTACATCCCACATCGCCATCAAATAACGCACAAATAAAATCATGATTTTTAGATTGTACGATTTGCATATTGGATGGTTTTAATGGGTATTCTGGTGGGATGGATAATGCTGAGACTATAATGTAGTTGATCATGGCATTCAATGATCTGCTGGCACATATTTAAATGAATTTATGCCGAATTCATTTCATTAAGCCAATGAGTGAGCTCACAGAATCTTAGTCATTTAAGTCATTAAATTATATGATACATAGAATTAGTTTCCGTTTCATACGCAATTAGATGATAATCTACATCGTCGTCCACGTTTTCTCAAAAATATGCTACATGAAACATGAATGAATTCTTGGGAATGTTGAGTATCTTTACTTCTTCATTCTCAGCATCAACTGGTGCATTATTTAGTAAATTGGCATCTCAATATATCCATCTATATGATCTACTCATTATTAGATTCACTGGTCAATTGTTTATCATTTCAATTATTTCAGTTGTTTTGGATATCAACGTATTTAAACAGCCATATATCAAGCAGCAAGTCAGTCGTGGATGTCTTGGCACCATCACATTTGCATCTACACTATATTCTAATGCAAATATGGAATTATCAAGTTCTGCCATGATTCGATATTTAGGACCATTTATCACCATGATACTCGCTAAAACCTATTTAAAAGAAGAAATTAGTAAATTAAAATACATCGGAATGTGTATTGGCTTTATGGCCGTCTTGCTAATTGCAAAACCATTTCAAGAAACACATTCAAATTATCCAAATCGATCATTAGCTATTATAGCCAATTTTATAGCTGCAATATCAGCAGGCATCTCCACTATATTGACTAAAGAGATAGTCAAATACACCCATATTGCCAGTTTAATGTTTTATTTTGCATTTACCAGTTTAATCATCACATTTCCCCTTTTATTTCTCCCACATTCATCCGTATCCATGGATTCTAGTGGTATTTATGCCATTTTAATGATGATTTGCTATTTTCATGGCTCAATTATTTGGTAATACGGGTATTAAACAAGTTCCTGCAAGTGTCAGCACATTAATTCAAAGATCTGATATGATATTTGGTGTATTTTATGGCGTAGTCATATTTAAAGAATCATTAGATATATATTCTATTGTTGGATGTACTATGATATTAGTTGTGAATGGTTTATTGGCATTTGAACAATATAAATTGCAAAAATAAATTTATTGAAATATAATATTTGGTATTTCTTGCTTTGTAGTCCATATTTTTGGTGCTTTGTTTGTAACTGCATTTGTAAAATGATCACCAATTTCAACACATAATGTCGTATTGGAATAATTTCCATTATTTTTGATGCCACAAATGGATTTTGATGTTTCATCAATGAAAATATCATCTACTTTCCCCATTTTTGGTAATAGTCTTAAATATCTGCCAGATAAGATCAAATTGCATCCAACATTTCCATTATTGTATAATCCGCATTTGAAATCACTCTTTTTTGATAAATATAATTTATAAAGTGGTGGAGAACTCATTGATAATGCGTATAACTTTAAATAGATGTATTTACGTCAATAAAATACCAGCCAATCACAGATCCTTCAGAAACTTGCATCCATACACAAATGCAAGCCAATACTTGCCAAATGATTCTGCACGGAGGATTACTTTTTTAGAAATGTAAACATCGCCATGAATTTGCATTTATTGATTTGAAATCTTTTCTTTTTCAGAAGTCACTTCTAAAAATCCAGATGCCACAACAGTTGCTTCTTTATCAGTCACTTTCATCTCAAATATAGATCCGATCACAATACACTTTCGAGTGATATCCGAATATAATTTTTTACCTGATTTATCTTTAATAGGTTTGTTCACCACAGTACAAACGGATTTCGTATCTTCTTCCACATAAATGGATTCTAAATGATCATCTGTCAATTTCATTTCATAATATTCCAAGTGCATTGTTGAAATCACTTTGCATTTCACTTTTGGTTTATGTAAAATACAAGTGAAATTACTTTGTTGCGATACCACCAATTGTTGGAAATCCAATTCATTCAGATTTGTATCCATTGATTTTTGGTTCGTTGCAATGGCAGATAATGGAAGATGAAAGAACATGTTTAATCGAGAAACGTGGTTGATTTTTAAACAAGAAAGCAAGCAATTTTATTTAAAAGAGCCAATCAAAACATTTGGCAAACACTGATAATATGGGTAAATCCAATCATGGTTTACACAGAATGGATTATCCAATAACCCAAATATTTGTTTGGTGTTGACCAAATGGAATAAAGAATTTAAAAATTTAAATGTTAAAATTGATTTAATGAGTATTTGTTTTAATAGCGTGCTTCGAAATCACAGTTGGAGTCTTTCTAGCATCTTTTGCTTCAAATTTGGATCCAATATTGACGCATTTCACTTCTTTCTCGAAATATTTGCCATTTAATACGGTTGCTTCTTCCAATGCACAAATAGATTGTTTGTCTTCATCAATATAAATAGATTTCACATATTGAAATCTCATTTCTGTCCAATTTGTGTCCTGATTTGAAGCACAAAATACTATTTCTGTTTTGTGTAAAAAGCATTTAAAATCACTCTTTGTAGAAGCAACTATTCCTTTTGAATCTTGGGCTACTAATGGTGATGCGAATAATATTGAGTGGTAGATCATGATGGATGACATGGCTTCCTTTTTAATTCAAAATCGTCATCATTGTAATCCAATGAAATCACTGCTAGGTTCTTTTAGCCAATCAAATAGACTGTAATATCTTTTTAATAAGTCTAATCCAATTAAGGATTATAAAATGTCTTGGCCACTCAGACTCAAATTCAGAAATTGCCCGTTAATCTCAATGAACCTGAGAAAACGAATTTGACTGCATACTTTTGCATATTTTGATGCGATCAGCACTATCAAACCCACATTGAAATATCTATAATAAAATAATATCAATTCTTTATTTTACTCTTGCGTCTTAAATGAATTTCACCGTGTCTACGAGTATCGAGTAAATCAAATTCATATCCAAGATAGACACATTTTTCGGCTGTTATATGGTATCTTACCTTGTTTTGAGTTTCATCGTAATTATAAAATGCGCAAATGGTTCGTTTATTTTCCCCTTTAAAGAATATTCTTTGGACACCTTGTCATTGTCCAATAAATGGATTGACTTGCTTGCTTGTTAATCGAGTTTACCACTAGTACGCAATGACAAATTTCCATAAAATATTTATTCAAATCAACTAATTGATTTCAAAATTGCTTTTGTTTTCGTATCACTTTGTTGAAAAGTAGATCCAATTGGAACACATTTCTCGTATGTAACTTGTTGTACATTCGGTTCAAATGTCTCAAATACACAAATAGATCGTGTAACTTCGTTGATATAAATAGAAGTCACATGTGAGAATTGAGTCATTTGATACAATTTTCCAGGATTAGTACTTGAACCACATTTTACAATTTGTTGTATTGGATACAATCCGCAAATAAATTCACTGTTTTTTGATGCTTTGATAGTTCTTCCGTACTTTGTGACCCCTAATGGTGATGCGAATAATGACAAGTAGAAAATCATAATAATGAGAGTGAGATCCTCTTCTTTTATGGTAATTTATAATTTGTTTGATTGGATCAAATTCAATGTATTGTGTTTGCAAATTATTGATTCCAATCGAGAGACTGGTAAATGGCTTGCATTCATTTGAAAATTATATGATTTCATGATGGTTTGGATCGTATCCTGATGAAATATTTGAATAAAACATTAATAGAATATTGTCATTTCTCTATTTCCATAAATACAAACGTGATTCGCAATTCGTTTCAAAAAACAATTCAATTTACAAATCTATCTGATTGGCTACAAATCACTTTAAAACCAATTCCCCCATTGTTCGACAATGCAATGGCTCATCCAACTCGCTCTCATGATCATTATCCCATATGTCATCAAATGGATATCCAATTTAAGAAATAAACCCATCAAAACCAAACAACAATACAGAATCCAACAATTTAAACAATCCAAATCCCATTCCAAATTACCCTATTTACTATTGTTAATTGGATTATCCGTATTCGGATATTTGATAATCAATCCACATGAATCTAATTTCACTAAATTGCAAATCAAATCCAATTCTAAAACATATCAAATTAGAAATGCATTGCGACACTATTTGCAAGATCAAACACCGTCTAGTCCTGAATTTGATTTAAATGCATTTGAACCAGTGAGTCTTGTGAATGCTAAGAATGAATATGATACGATGAAAGTATGGTATGAATTCATCAAGAATAGATCTAAAAAACAATTATACGATCGATTTGGAGATGCGATTTATTGTGATTATTGCAAAGATGAATTGGATTATGCGTTTATTTACGCCCCACACGTCTTTAAATGTTATTTGGGCATGTTTTTATTGATTGGATTAATTAGCATGTCCTTTATCAAAGCACAATGGCGATTTCCTGCTTCTATCTTTCTCATGAGTATGATGGGATGCGAATTATCTTTGATTTTTAGTGGGTCTGATTTATTAGAGCAATTGGATTATAAATATCATCATGAACAAGCTGATTATATCAGACATGTCATGTTCTTTATTTTATTAGTGGCCATGTTGATTAAGAATAAACCTGATTTGAAGCGTGAAGATGAGGAGATGTTACATTGTGATGCCCTACAATCGATTGCTTTGAAGCAATTTAAAGTGGTTAAAGCATTGCAATTACAACAGCAAGTGGATGAGGGAGTGAGTATGGGACCCATGACACCTATTAAAAGACATTTATTGCGAGAAATGAATGTAGAAGAAATGGTTGAATAAATACGTGATTTTTAATTCTCTTGGGCTAATTGTTCTAATAACATTTCTAGTTCCCTTAATAATAGTTGCTCGTCTTTTTCTGTTAATACGTCTACATGCTCAGTCAATTTCTGCATCCATTGATGATTTAATGCTTGACTTGCAGTTAATCTTTCATTTGGATTTGTTTTAGTCAATTGCCATACGAAATCAACCATATCATCTTGATTTAATTGAGCCAACTTTGATTTCCTATATTTTGGTGATTTTCGATTAAATAAATGCGATAAGCTGTAAAATCTATCGGTTTCTGAATGTGGGTCGAATTCAACTATTTTTGAAAGTTCTAGAATTAAAACACCCACCATAGCACCCAGTTGATACATATCTGCTTGAATTGGATGGTATTGAGTGTAATCATTTTGCATTTCTGGTGACATGTACAAATATGTTCCAATAGATCCTCGTCTACTTTTACTTTTGATCATGTTTTCCAAATCACCCAATACAGCATGCCATTCATCATTTACATTTTCCAAGAATATATTCTCTGGTTTAATATCCAAATGGGCAATTCCTCGTAAATGAATATGCTTTAATCCTCTTAATATTTGTTGAATCACAATTCCAATAAAATTGATTTTTACATGATTATCTGCTGATATTGTATGAATACGCGTATGTAGATCCATTGGATAATAATTCATAATGATCTGATGACAATCCATCTCTTCAATGGCATCTGGTGGCGTCATCATCTCAAATCCACCATATTCACCAGAAATGATATTCGGATGTTTGTATTTCAATTTACCAAACATTTTCATCCAATTTACTTCTATTTTGACATGTTTTTGCAAATCTTTATCATTTTTAGTGATGCAAATCAGTTTAATTGCATTTGAATCATGTTTATAAACAGTAGTGATTTTAACGCCAGTATCAGTCAATTTTATTTGATTGGTTCTTGGTATGAATGTCAATTGATTCATGGGAATTTTAAATTGTGAGAATACAAAGCATGTCAACAACATTGGGGAAATTTGTAAATTTGAGGAGAAATGCGTGATTGGATCGTGATTGGATATCATTTATTTGTGATTGAACAATAGAAATCAGAGGGATTTACCACGTGGTATTTGTTTAGCAGATTTGTTGGGTATGTAATCCTGTAATTGGATATCTATATTTTCAACATCCTTTAACCATGGATCTTTTAATGCATCTGATGCAGAATAACCGATTAAACTGTTCCACTTACTCCTAGTCAATCGGCGTATTAGTCTTATCATCAAATGAAATGATTTTGGTAATTGTCTAAATGCATCTTTCTTCAATTTGCTAAAAGACTCAATTTGATGCGCTTTTGATACAGTATCAGATTCAAATCTAGTTTTAGTAAATAATTCAAGAGTCAAAACACCCAAAGTGGCACCCAATTGATATAAATCAGCTCTTTTTGTGTTATAAGATTTATATTTGTATTTCATTTGCGGCGGAATGTAAATTGATGTACCACGTGGTTCATTTAATCTTTTCTGATCCGTCATGGTTTCTAAATCACCCAGTACCACAACCATTTGATTCTCGATCAAGTGAATGAATACATTCTCTGGTTTTACATCCAAATGTGCCTTGCCCTTTGAATGAAGATATTCCAATCCTTTTAATACCCGATAAGTGACTATTTTCATTATTTTCAAGTATTCCGCTTCATATAAGATATTCAACTCTGATTTTGCTTCAGTTGATTCTTGAATTTGGATCTTTAATTCAAAAACTCTATAAAATTCGTTTAAAAATGAAGTTAAATCATACTCGTAATAGGGCATAATAATTTGATAACAATTTAATTTATACTCTATTTCGTCATGTATTCGAATGATGTTAGTCTCCATCCCTCCAAATTCACCCTTTATGATATGATCATGTTGGAAAGTTTTCATCATCTTAATTTCATGCTGCACTATAGGTACCAATATTTCATTGTTAATGCAAATGAGTTTGACTGCTTTGATGTCACTTAAATCACTTTTTGTTTTGTAAATAGTCGTAATATGTACTTCATCATTTCCAGTATCTCTTTTTTGTTCTGCTATTGGTTTGGGGTCTAATTTACTCAATGGAATGGTGAATTGGGCAAATATCAACCATGAAATCAACATGACAATAGGGGATTCATTGTGATTTTGAGTGACATCATTAGGGGAAAATGTGATCATCATGTGAATGGGAGTGAAACAGATTGAAAATAGTCAATTTTATTGATTCAAGTAGTTCTTTGTGATTCAATCATGTTAATTATATAATAAGCTAGTTCTGGTAATTTGACATTGGTGATCCATGGATGTTTTAATGCTTGTGCTGCTGTCCATCTATCAGATTCACTGGTTCTAGTGAGTCTATAAATAAAATCAATCATCAATGGGTCCATTTTTAAGAAATAATTTTTAAATGTAGACGGATTAAAATATTTTGAATCACCCGGTAAATGATTTAATATAAATGAACTAGTCCCATCTTTATTCACTACATACATATTATGACCAAATAATTGTAATACTGCCATTCCCAAAGCAGCACCCAATTGGAACATGTCCAATTTCTGAGTATTATATACAGGGAATTGATCCTTTAAATTTCCATATGAATCAAACATTTGGGGTGGTAAATAGTCAGGAGTACCTACAATATCATCTGAATATGATTTAAATGTCATGTGTTCATAATCAATTAATATAAAATGTAATTTATGATCTTTCTTTTTCACTAAAATATTATCAAATTTCACATCTCTATGGGCGATTTGATGTGCATGTAAATGATTTAATGCTCTTAATATTTGAGTCATTGCATCTTTCATATTCTGTATAAAAAGCAGTTTAAAATTTGATTCTCTTTGAATTGTTGTAATATAATCAATTAAATCAGATGGATAGAAATTCATTGATATTTCATAACAATCCACTAAATAAAAACGAGTAAACTTGAATTGAACTTGTTGTCTCTTTCCCTCAAATGTGCCATGAATTAAATTCACATGATGAAGTGGATAATGTCTAAAATGATTTATCCAAAATATCTCAGATGTGATCATTTTTTTGAATATATTATGATTCGGATCAATACAATTCAATTTATAGGCTTTAGAATAGTCTTTAGATCTGAAAATAGCTGTTATTTTAAAATCATCATGATGCTCAATAATTTGCTGATTTCTAAATACTAGATTCTCTAAGAAATAAGATGGTGTTGGTGCGTCATCTGTATTTAATATAGAATATACAAATAGAGTGATGATGAACATGTTAGAAGGGATGACAATGATTTGATTTTGGGGATATTTGTGTGACCACATGGTTGCACGGAGATGTCCCTTTTACTTTAGAGCAACACAATCTATTCCAATTTTATTTATTAATGTATTGCATAGTAGTTCCTGTAATCCACAAATGATTGATTTTATATGGAAATTAACTAGAAATAAACCTGAAGATC
>JADGIG010000007.1:0-66115 GCA_018985235.1 Sanchytrium tribonematis
TCTTCAGCAACATGCTTAATTTGAGATGATATTGTTGAGACACTATTCCAGAAAGACCAACCACCTTGATTGTCAGCATTTTCTATTGGAGGAATTTGTTTGTCATTTTCATTCATTTATCAAATGTATCAAAAATAAAGTCGGGGAGTTGTACTTGAAAATTTAATTCTTGGACCATGGACAAAATCTGCGTCCGCTTATGCTTCCTATTAAGAATTTATTTACAAATTGACTATCTGATTCGATAGCGTTATTTATTTCTCCGTCCAAAAAGGAATTTCCAAATGACACTGGCAATGACTAAAGATAAGGTAATTTTCGAATTGGAAGTTTTTCGCCATTGCGTTGAAGTTAGTAGAATAATTCTTCTCGGCAACAACTTCAATTTTAGCCTAAACTAAGAAGAGATAATTTCGGGGATCTTATTGAGTAAAGGTACTCAGAATGCACAATCGCTATTCACTATATATTGCATTGAGTAAACTTGTCAAATTGAATACCCCAAATGTTACATGAAATTCGAGATTCTAAAGAATGGTTTCAATCAGATAGTACAGTTGATGTTCCATCCAGCAAAATTCTAGAAGTTGGGGTAGGAACGCCATTCATTGGCTTTACTGAACTGAAAGAGACAATTATTAAGTTTAATAAGATAATAATTAATGGAGCTAGTGGTGTTGGCAAAAATTTATTGGCTAGATATTATTGTGAATTTTATTCAGATTACAACATTTATAAATTTGATCCAAGCAAAATATCAAAGTTTGTGGGTCAAACTGAAGAATACTTACACAACTTATTTGCAAACAAAAAGAAAAAAATCATCATTGTCGATCACATGGAAACAATTTTGCCCGATCGAACAACAAATACTAGCCCAATAATGAACCGAATTATCTTGCAATTTCTTGTACATTTAGATGGAATTGTCGAATACGATTGCAAATTTATTGGTATAACAAATAATATAAACAAAGTTGATTCAGCTATACGTCGCCCTGGTCGAATTGAGCGCATCTTAACCATGGAGCATCAAGACGAAGATGCAATATGGGATCATTATTGCGACTATTACAATTATAAAATAAAAAAGACTAGACCATTTAAATGTGGTGCGGAAGTTCAGCAATATATATATAACAAATGTTTAAGTCATTTAAGCGAACAATGCTCTGACTAAGTACTCTCCTCTGGAAGAATTGACAAAAGGGATGTCTTGAGGTTGAATATCCGAGTTTCTACTAATGATACTCGGCGGCGTTTTTGGAGAATTGAGTTGGGATGATGATTTGTTTAGTTGACCTATACTTTTCCCCGCCAGAGAACTATTGATAATATCTTGTATAGGTGAAAAGTTGTCGCTATTGCTTAGTAACTCCACTTCAACTTTATCATCTGATGCAACACTCACTTCAGAATGTACTTTTTCGAAATGGGAAAGAGTTGTTATGGGATGAGCAATATCAATAATCTTTTTGTGAGAATGCAACTCATGTCCCACATATTCGGGTCGATTTTCTGACGAATGCATCAAATTAGCTTGCGAACCACTTTGAAAATACTCTTGAGTTAGTAAGTCAATAACGACAACGGTGCAGTCGTCTCTTTTGCTTTTTGTTTTGGGATATTCCATATTGAGTTGCTCTGTAACATGCTCATCATCTGCACCCAATACATATCGAAGAACAGCAACAGCAGGATTTGAATCTAGTAAACAAGGATGAATTTTATCGGTCTTTTCAGGATTGCAAAAATCTGGTATATTTTTCAAAGATTGCACTTTTATCATATTTCTTTCAACTGCCATCTTTTTTTTAGTAGCTTCTTGTACTCTGACCGCATTAATCACTAAATAACTAGCCATTTCAGGACTGATTTTATCCCAAATCCCATCTGTGCCAAGAATTGCATATTTATCTTTAATTCTATCAGAATTTTCGATATTGCGAATGTAAATTTCAGGTTTGGCTGTGACATAAGGCGGCGTAAGCATGTTCTCTTCTAAGCCGTCGGTGATGGTGGATCTTTTCACATTGGACGTGTAAACATAAGCATTTTTATCTAAAAGCTTGTTAATTTTTTTGCTTTGCTTGATATCCCATTTCAACGTACAGTCACCAAATGATCGAGTGGGTATCAAAACACCTAATAGACGCATTTCCCCGTACATATTTACGCCCGCTAAAGTTTTTTCCTCATTTGGGTGTTCCCGAATAAGCCTTTCATATTCTTTTGTACTTTTTGCTGTGTGGGAAGTGGTTAATTTATAGGCACTATATTCTCCATTGTGATGTAGTCGAACTAAAATAGCACTGCTATCACCCAAATTAGCTGCATATAACTTTCTCACACCTTCTTCCTCAGTTATCATCGCTGTGAGTGATGTAGCGCCACTCAATGATATCCCAACAGCATTGAGGTCCATTTTCAGAACTGGGCAAAACTGATCCTTACTTGTCCTAGTAGTGCCCATTCTCAGTGGCGTATCGATTGAGCCAATTTGCATTTCTAAGTTATAATGGTTTTTAAAGTCGGTAATGTCAAGATAAAATGGCAAATTCAAAATAAATTCATCCAAAATCAAATGGGATATCTCTAAAGCTTTTGTAGGTGGCATATGATCTAATAAGTAACCAAGAACATCATGCAAAACACTTATTGTAAAGTGGGCACACTCTGCTCCATGATGGCCATCTGCTACTGTAGCTAATACTACATCCTTTGTCTTGCTTATTTTATACACATCTTCAATCGGACAGTATGAAGGGCAAAGAGCTGTAAATATACCAGGAAAATAAGAACTTAATTTGATAAGATCATTTTGATTTAAATTTTCATCTGGATACTCCTGCAGATAATAGTGAATTGGGTTGACGTTTAAATGTTTTTCTGGTTCTGAATGCCTTATTTTTTTAAATAGGCAAAAAACGCTGGAAAATATATTCCCCATTTGTAAGAAAAGCAAATGGAATTCTGCAACCACTCCAGCAAATGAATCGAATATGAAGATTTATTTTAATAATTAATAAGCTCTGCAAATGCTCAAAAGTTATTATACAAACAGTCAAAAGAGGAGATCCCCCTCTGATGAAAGTCAAAGTTTTGCAACATGCTCCCACAAGAGAAAGAGCGCAAGATCACCACATAATTCAAAGGTCACTGAGCAAAAATGTTCATCCTTTCCAAAAAGAAAGAGAATTCAAAAGAGCATTAAATTGCGCCAAAACAGAAAGGTTGTTAGCAAAACCTTTTGTTGCTTCAATGGCTTTGGACGACAGAATTTTGAGTATTGATACGCACAAAAGAGATTTAAGTATATTGGTTGCTAATTCTTTAGAAGAGGTTGTGATATGGGATACACAATTAAATAGAGTATTAAATCGTTACAAAAATCCTCATGACGGAATTTGCAAAAATATAGCATGTATTCCTTATGACATGCAAGGTACACATTTTTTGACTTGTGGGACTGATCAATTTGTGAAATTATGGTCCCAAAATAGCATTGAACCATTAAAAATATTTAATGCAGATAGTGGTTTAAATAGTATTGATTGTCATTTTTCAAAGAGAATATTTGCTACTGCTGGTGATGATCTAAATTTGTGGGATTTTGAGAGAGACTCTCCGATATCCATTCTGAAATGGGGCTCAGATACACTTCATAGTGTTAAATTTAACCCTTGCGAACCACATTTATTAGCAGCTACTGGAAAATCCCGCTCAGTGGTCATATATGATACGAGAACAAATCACCCTATACACAAGGTTATATTGAATATGAGTGTTAATAATTTATCTTGGAATCCAATGGAGGCTATGAATTTTGTAGTTGCGAACGAGGACCATAATTCATATTTGTTTGATATTAGAAAACTAAATAGAGCATTTAATATTTATAAGGGTCACGTTAATGCTGTTATGGATGTGGATTTTTGTCCAAGCGGAAAAGAAATCGCGACCTGCTCTTTTGATAAGAGTATTCGAATATTCCCGACTAATAGTGGAAGATCCAGAGATATTTACCACACTTCGCGGATGCAAAGATGTTTTGCAATTAGATATGCCAGAGATGGAAAATTTATTTACAGTGGAAGTGACGACACTAACATAAGAGTTTGGAAATCTAACGCTTCGGAAAAATTTAATGTTACTGGTAGAGAACGAGCACATATTAATTACGTGCAGTCATTAAAGCAAAAATACAAAGAAGTCCCCGAACTGAAAAAAGTTGACCAACATCGCAGACTTCCTAGGTATGTTTACAAAGAAGCAGCCAAAAAATTTGAAATGGAGCAGTCTCGCAAAAAGAAAATTAAAAATATTGTTCAGCATTCTAGTGCCAAACACTTATTGGACTTGGACCAAGTTCAAGAAGCAGACAGGATACTAGTTCAAACGGGTGATAAGTATCAGGAACATGTAATTGAGAATTTCCGAAAGAGCGAACGAACTACTGTTGTGGAAAAGATTGTTGAATAAAATTAATGAAACTTATTTCCGATCTCCTTTATTTTTTTATTTTTCACGTGGTAATTTGATTTGTTTACAACAGTTTTCACTATTATACACATTCAAAATGGCAACTGAGAATCCAATGAGAGAGCTTCAATTAAAGAAATTGTGTCTGAACATTTCTGTTGGTGAATCTGGAGACAGACTTACCAGAGCTGCAAAAGTTTTAGAACAATTGACTGGTCAAACTCCAGTTTTTTCAAAAGCAAGATACACTGTTAGATCTTTTTCCATTAGAAGAAACGAAAAAATTTCAGTGCACTGTACAGTCAGAGGTGCAAAAGCATTAGATATTCTTGAAAGAGGACTTAAAGTTAAAGAATATGAACTTGTCAAAGGTAATTTCGCACAAAATGGTAATTTCGGATTTGGACTTGATGAACATATCGATTTAGGAATTAAATATGATCCATCTATCGGTATCTACGGAATGGACTTTTTCTGTGTTATGGGTAGACGTGGTGAAAGAGTCGGAAAGCGTAAGAAGTGTCAATCTCGTGTAGGCGCGTCTCACCGTGTTAAAAGAGAAGAAACTGTAGAATGGTTTAAAAAGAAATTTGACGGAATGGTATTAAACAAATAAATTTTATTCCAAAAATCTTTCTTTTGCAACTGACTGAATGTTATATTTTCTATATTTTCTGTAATTAGATAAAGTAGATACACATGCCACCGTTTTAAAGACATCTACGTTGACCATGCACTTTGGATTTTCAAGATTAACTTTCAATTTTCCATTTAAAATCGGTACTTGAACCAATTCATCTGGATTATCTATTTCTTTATCATTTTTAATTTCAATACCTCGTTTCTTCAACTTTGCATGTTTTTCTTCAATGTATTCTTTTTTAGTGATTTCTTTGCTTCCATTGTGTTCAGTTAACAAAGTATCGACAATTTTAAGCATGTTCTTATTCTTTTCCTTAAACTTTTCACAATACCTAGAATTAAAAGTCACAGCAAAGGTAACTTCTTTATCGTCAAATTGAAGTAATGCGTTAATTTTTCTCATTATTTCTTCCATATTTGCACTGATGGTGACACAAGGAATGATTCTCCCAATATTTTGAATAAATCTGTGTCCAGTGCCACTCATGCTTTCAAAAATCGAGTTGCAGATCAATGTGGGATCCCACTCTTTCAACTCACAAAAGAATAAGCATTTGATCCCTAAATCTACAATTTGGAAAGGAAGATTGATTTCATCGTACTCTAATTTCAGGTCTTCCGCTGCATCTAGAATTAAATTGAAAAGCTCTTTGTGAGCTGACTTGTATCTCCCTTGTGTAAATGTGATTAAAAGGCCTTTCTTATTTAGCAATTCATCAGCACTACCTAAGTTTTTAAAGGCTGTCTTTTTGTAGGCAGACTTTTTACGCTTCCTCGCCTCTTCTTGCTCTGCAGTTCGCTTCATGGTGGTAGACTTTTCAGTGGCAATTTCTGTCATCCCTTGTTAGATCCTTAAGAATCAGCGCTTCAATAAATTGGCAAAACTTTAAACTCCAAATAGCTATACAATCTAGTCCAGCTTCCGCATATCTATTGGATGTCTGACCTTGTGGAACAAAATTTATTTAAAATTTAGACGACTTCAATATTTGAACATTTTTTTTGTAGCTGTATACTACTGTTGACTTTTCTGATAGAATTCTGATGCACTCTTTCTTCCATAAATCAAAATACTGATTTCGATATTTTTTCTTGTACATTTCAAACACCTCCTTACCTTCCTTAATTGCTGCACTAAATTTAAGCTGAAAAGAAATCCGCAACAAATCAAGGGCGGGGCCATCGTAATTCTCGTTTGTACAAAACATGAAAATTTGGTATAATTCGAATGATATCGCTCCCAAAAAAAATGCTGGTTCTTGTTTCCATTTCTCACCATCTTTTAAAATAGTTTCTAGCAGGGATATTCCGATATAAAAGTTTGATTCATCCGTCCATCCGTGCAAATGTAATATAGCGAGATAGAGAAGCTCGTAATTACTTTGTTCTGTTTTTTCATTGCATTTCAACAACAATGTCTTAGTAATCAGTTCGTCAAATCTTATGTCTACGTAACTCTTCAATTCGCAGCCATCTTTCACAGGAATAGGATCTACTGGTGATGCAAATGTAATACGAAGGCCGTCTTCTTGAGCAATCATTTGTCTAAATCTTTGCAAATAAGAGTTATATACCTCCAGCAGTTCTTTCTTGTATTGAACCCTGACTGCATTTCTGTCTACAATAAAAAATGATTTAGGTAAATTAACCTTGTTTGGATAAATGTCATGCAAAATATCCACAAATCGTTTCAACATATGACAAATTTCATCATAATCCATGTTTTTCTTGAATTTGAAAATGTGTTTGTCAGTAAATAATTGCGTGAATGGCCAGTACCATTTTACTCTCCCTCTTTTCCTTCTAAGAACTTCTTTTCTAGGTTTTCTGTCTTTGGGAAAACCTGAAATTTGGGACATTATGAAAGAAATTAACTTTTTATCATTTATTCTACAATACAAAGCCTTCTTCAATTCCTTTTTGTAAGGTATCATTCACAATCTTTACCCTATCATCTTCTTTAAAGCAATCTATTGCTTCGCATGCCTTATATAGCCTCTTAACGAAATATGGAACATATATTTGAAGGGCCAAATTGCAAACAGATTCAGGAATATAAGTATCTGGATCGTGGTATTTAACATAAACGAAACTGATATTGTCACTTTGTTGTATTAATACCGCCTGTTGATAATAATTAAATACTTGGTAGGCAAAATAAGATATTGGAACTGAGTAGTCAACAGATTCATTAGTTATTACAAAAGCCTTTCTGTTGTCAGCCAAAGACAATTCTTCTCCACTGCGTTTATATGCATAGGTACGTGTTCTCAGAAAAGGTACAGTGATTGACCATGTCGTCACAGGATTTCCATCGGGTATATTTTCCATATTTGGTGAATTCTTAGGTACATCAGGGTCCGATGATGTTCCCCATAAAATAGCCGAAGTTAATATTTCGTTTAAAGATGAAATCAGATCCTTGTGATCATTACTCATGTAGTGGTCGTATAATTTACAAGCAT
Source organism: Sanchytrium tribonematis (assembly GCA_018985235.1). Lineage (NCBI taxonomy): Eukaryota > Fungi > Sanchytriomycota > Sanchytriomycetes > Sanchytriales > Sanchytriaceae > Sanchytrium > Sanchytrium tribonematis. The sequence continues at coordinate 7,590 of JADGIG010000007.1, forward strand.
TCAATTCTACAACTCCTTTACAATAATATGTCTTACCATCGTAATATACTGAAATTCCTTCATATTGACATATTCTCTTCATACCATCGCCATTAAAAGAGTTCGCCTCTATAAGGGACGGGTGATTCATTTTTACCCCAGACGTTTCTTCATTACTTCGTTTTTCCGCTTAACATTTAGAATTGATTGCATAATTTAATAAAATCATGAAAATTAAATTGGCAAATCAGTAGACCAGGGCTAAAAGGCGACAATGTTGCTTAGAAGGGGACTGTAAAACATTTACACCAATGATAGGCTTAATTATACGAATTCTATTTTTGTTTATGTTTGTACATATATTTCCAGAATTCGATGTTATTCTGAAAGTGTTTATGCTTCTCAGTCTGTATTTGTCTCCTTTTTTATTACCAATTAATGAAGCGGGATTAAATTATTTCTTCAGTACATGCATTTTTATAACTGTCACAAGATTGCTTAAATTGACTCTTGGTTATCAAGTAAATGATCCGGTTTATCAAATTTACAGAGAAAAATTAGCAGAAGATGTTGCGCTTCCGAAAAGTAAAGTTCTAACACATTTAAAATTAAGAGATTACACAAAATTGTCCAGCTGGAAAACTTTTTTGGATGACATCAAGAATGCGCAATGTCTTTTAAGTACTCATTTTTTGCTTCCTTGGAGACCAAGTCTAACGCAATTGATTTCTCATCTCATTATATCCAATATTAAGGTTAGTTTCTTCTATGTGATTACCCAATATTGTTTAAAATCCCGTAATATACTTCTCAAGCATATAGTAGCTAGATACACTTTCTCTTGTGTAGTACTTTACATATTACAATTTGCAGCTGATGTTGTTGCACTTTTAGGCTATCTTTATTCCAAGATTTTGATAGATTATTATAAGAAAAAATTATTGGCTCTGAACTGGAAAGAACTAAAACCTAAACAACATGATGCCTTGTTCATGATTCTTTATTGGCAAGACATGAATTGTCTCGATGTTTTTGGAACCAATACTCTTACAAAACCAAAAAGTTTAAGAGATTTTTGGGGCAAAAATTGGCATCAAGCATTTAGATCTGCGTTTATATTCACTCCTAAAAACTGGTCCAAACACCGCGTAAAGCAGTATATTTCATTTATTTGTGCCTTTTTTGTGAGTGGAATATTTCATGAATATGAAGCATGTGCAGGTGCCTCCCTGAATGCATTTAAAGGTTGCGATGGACGCTCTTTTACTTTTTTTATGATTCAGTGTCTGCTTGTCATAATAGAAGTTACTTTTACAAAAAACAAGTTAAAATACGACTCAAGTTCTGAACAAACGCGTTCTTTGTGGTCAGTGCTTACATTTATATCATTGATTGTGACTTTGCCATATTTTATGGACCCTTTAATCGAAAGTCATGTTTTTTTAGGAATTGGTCAACTACCCGGAATTCATTTATTTCTCGATAAGATTTGACTCGCCAGTGCGTTTGCTACAATATAGTCACGAGAAACCAGTAAAAAAAATTTTATTATTTGTACAAAAAAAGGGGAGGCACCTGAAATCGCGACGTGAAATATTTTCATGACAGAAAAAAATACTGATAATTTTCTGCAAGATTTTGAAGCATTCGAATTTCAACCAATTCTTAGTTATCAAGAGCAAAATGAAATCGACCAATTTCTTAATCAACTAGTGACTGAGGATTACAACACTCCTCCATTCTCAAATTATTCAAATTACCCTCTTCAACCCTATCCTCGCATGAATCCGCCAACTCCATATCTCATGAACGCAAGCCAGCATCAAATCCAACCCCCAGTTCCTCACGGGCCACTCATTCAAACTGGCACTCCTCTATTTCAACAAAATCACCTCTTCAGTTCTCCCAAAATGAATTCATCGCATTTAGATACCCAATTTAGAAGACCACAAATGAATGACTCTAAATCCGGGCAATTATTGGAAAAACCACTACAATCTCCTAATTTTACTTTAGGCACCAACCAATCACCGACAATAACAAGTTTTCATTCTACTACTCCGTCGAATGTATATCCCATTCCAGCTGCTAGCGAACTTACAGAAGATCAAAAGAAGGCGAATCATATCAAATCCGAGAAAAAGCGAAGGCAAATAATTCGCCAAGGGTTTGGAAAATTGGAATATTTCCTTTTTGAAAAACAGCCTGGTGTTCAATTTACACAATCGCAACAGATAAAAAGTAGATCAGAAGCTACCATGCTTAAATTGACTGTAGAATACATTCAACATTTAATTGTATCTCACAAAGATGAATATATTAAACTTTTGCGAAACGAGTTTTTGTTGGGTTTAAAAACAGAAGAGGAAATCAAATCAGAATTGGAAAAATTATCAAGAGATCCTACTTTTAATATATCTTATAAAACTCAGCAAAAAATTAGAACCTACAAAAGAGTTGTTTATAACAATAACAAAGTAGTTAGTACCAAGTCAGAATAAAATAGATTTATCATTGTAAATTTTGCATTTTTTCAAGGTCTAATTGTAAATCACTTTTTTTCTGCCGCAGCTGTGTTAATAATTGAAAATCCAAACCACGCTCTTTCATTAATTTTGTTTGCCTATTGTTGATCGTGACATTTGAAAGTTCATCATATGAAAATTCTCTACGATATAAAGCAAAAAATAAATAGCCAAAGATTGCTGTACCAAAGCCCAGAAAATAAGCTATGGGTTCCATAACATCTAAATTAATAAAAATTTACCCCAAGACAAATCCCAAAAAGTCAGCCTTGCCATAACAAAAAATTGCGCGGTCAATCCTATAAGTCCGGCCCATACGTATCTATTTGCAGATTTACTGGCTTCCTTGATAATCAAGTCATATTTTTGTTCCAATGGGACCAGCTCCTTCTCTACAGCTGCAATTTGATTAACTATAGGTAAAGTAAGATCATCCATGCTTGGAAGCGTACAAAAAACCATCGAGGGTCCAACCGGAGTAGTTCCATCCGTTTCTTTTCCGATATAAAAGCCGCCTTCTTTCATACATTCTTTTAAAACAAATTCCAAGGAAGTTAAAGATGAAAGTATAGTCTTTGTATCAGCCAAATAAATTTGAGGTTTGCTATTAGAGTCCATGATGCCGTCTAATTTCAATTTTTCAAAAATAGTAAGGATTGGGTACGTCTTTTTAATTGGATACTGGTATGTTTGATTTGCATTCTTAAAATTGAAAGTAAATATATTGTCGTTCACAGGTTTTAATTCCAAATTTGAAAACTGTCGTCTGGTTACCCTTAAGAATTGATTCATTTTTAATAATGTTTCAAAAAATTCAAAATTTATTCAACAATGCATTCCATTTTTCTCGCAAAGCCACGGTGCGATTAATATTGCTGAAAAACCAGCACAAGTGATGCCAAAAGTGTCAGCTAGTGATACAGCTCCCATTAGAAATTCTTTAACATTTTTAGTTCCAGAACTAGCAGAATTCTGTGAAATATCATCCTCATCAGCCAATACCTCATATTCAAGTACTGGATCAAACTTGAGCAAGCAGGCAAATGCGTTGGCATATGTGGAACCACCCAGGAGACCTTCATATAAAACAAATAGACACACAGGTATAAAACCAAAAACTTTGTCTAATGACTGACCAATGAAAAGAAAAACGTTAATAAATTGTAGCCCTGCTAATATAAAAAGATATTTGTGATGTGGAATAGTATAAAAAGCTACACTTGATCGGCTTAAGAAGACGCCAACTTGATATAGCATCTGAAAAACAACGTAATAATCACGATTACTTTTAAAAAATGAGTCTTCTGATACATCAAAAACAATTGTTGGTAGTATTCCTTGATTTATAACATATTCGGAGTAATAAACTAAAAACAAAGGTAGCATAAAAGGAATCACCGCTTTGGAAACTATTCTTAATTTATCAGATATTGTCTCCATTTTCATTCCTGTCAGATTTACCGACGAACTTTCGACACTTCCTAAAGATCCTCTTCTTAATCCAAAATGGTAAGCGAAGTATAGCAATAATGGAAATGGAGAGATGAGCAACATCGTTTGTGCTTTAGTTAATCTAAAGACCGTAGTTAGTAAAAAATACAAAAAACTACCACCAAGTCCCGCCATCCCAGTACCACTAAACCACCCTGTAATGTCCTTTGGAAATTGAGAGCTAAGTGCCAGAAAAGACGCTTCACCAAGTCCTGAGGAAAAGCTTGCTAAAACAACACCACTCAAACTTGCATCAACATTTGAAAATGTATTGAGCAAAAGAGCTGAAATACTTAAAACAACACATATTCTAAACCGCATGTCATAACTCATTTCAATGTAAGGCGATATTGATTTTGAAAATAGTCCCGGTACTATGTCTGCAACTAATACCAGACCTTCTAACCCATGGAATATATCTGAGGCAGCACTTAAAAAAATGACGTATATAATATTGTTGATTATCCCACAAATGAAAAACGCTAGAGTGGGCTTCATTCCAGTCGCTTTGAAACAAATCACGTTTTTGGAGGGAATCTTTTTTTATACCAATGAGACTATTTTAAATAAATTTTAAGTATCTTAGATTCGAGTTTCCGATAAATTATATAGTCTATGACCATTTGGAATTTAAGATTATTATAATAAATGTTTCAGCTAATTCGCTCCAAAGTTTCACAATGGAAATACATATTTCTTCCCAAAATGCCAGTGGATGGCACACTTTCTCTCCCAATATGCTTATTTCAGAGTTTCAGCATAGGCTAGAATTAATAACTGGGATAAGAGCTGTGAATCAGACCATAGTGACTGATAGTCGTCAATTAGCAATTGAGCAAAATCTTGGAGTGATATCTGACATATTTAAAAGCAATCAGCAAATACTTGTCAAAGGCGCAGTTGAATTTGATGAAAATGTCGAGAAATATGAAATATCAGATGAGCATTACTCAAAATTGAATGGAACTGTGCAATCTTTTTTAAAAGAAAATAAGTTAGGAAAATACAAAGAGGGACAAGAAGTAGAAAACGTGAAAGACTTCTCTGAATTCCAATTGAATTGCAGATGCTTTGTAGAAGGTTTGGAAAAGTATGGCACCATTAGATACTTGGGCACATTCCATTTAAAGCCCAACAAAATATTTGTAGGCATCGAATACGATGAGCCAGTTGGTAAACATAATGGCACAGTCGATAAAAAGACATATTTTACTTGTGCCGAAAAGCACGGCGCTTTGCTAAGGCCTAGCTCTGTACTTTTAGAGATGCCGAATGGATCAAAAATTCCTTCGGCTAATGAGTTATTTGAACGCGAGCTTGAAGAAATGTAGCTTCTGAAGTAAATGATTTATTTTCTTTTTAATAATCTCCTAATTGCCATGAAACACATACTGCTCAACGATCAATTGCAAATCGTTGATGAAGGCACCGGTATCATAGATGGCGAGCTGGTCACTTGTCCAACACAAAAGCAATTTCCCGGGTTTAAGCAAAAAGCAAAATACAATCCACAATCACTACCTTACTTTATTAATGGGCCATTTCCAATTGAAGTTACCTTTCCCCATTTTAAGAACAATTACCACACTTTAGATGATATTTATGTATTATATGGACAGTTCGAAAGTCATCGATTTTACAACAAGGAGCTATATTTGCCAGCAGCGGATAAGCCTTCGACCGGAGAAGACAAGCTATTTCACGGATACACTATACAATCGTTTTTATCATTTATACACACTCTGAGCGAATTGCCATTTACATTGGTATTGCTCCCCGAAGTTAAAATCGAAAACGAAAAAGAAGACGAAGTCAATCACGAATTTCCGTTAGAGCAGGGACTGGTCTCATCTTCTAATGTCATTTTTGTAACATGGCCTGACACAGTGGAGTCCATGAATGCGTTTTTAATGGGGCTTTGTTGGCATGTTGCAGGAATCACATTTGGATATTTTATTCGATGTCCTTTGGCTAGGAACCCTTACGTAAAACTTGACGCAAAAAATGACGAGAAGCATGTTGAAGCAACTGTTCCCTTAATAGAATATCAACTGAATCATTTGTGGGTCATCGTTGGGTTACGAGGTTATCTTTATATAAAACTATTGAAACAGATATTTGGACCATCATTTGTTCAGTATTATACTTTTAAATCAATAGAAATGATTTTAGAAATTGAAGAAGCTGGCAATATTCCATCTGTTGCCGAATTTTATGTTAAACGTGTTAATGGCAGCCATGTAGTGAATAATTTGGATTGTACAACCGCCCACCGATATTTTGTCTCAAAATGTACTTTGATAATGTATGGCCTTTCGAAAAGGGTTGGTGATCAAGCCATGGACCAATTTACATCAAATTTATTGAAAAAATGCTCCAAGTTTGACAAGAAACAAAACAATCCAGACGACCTTGCTTCTAGTGAAAGGTCCATATATGATGCTTTTGAGGAAAGCAAAACAAATAATTTTACTAGTTTTCTGCACACTCTCAATTCTAACGAGTTTATCAAAAAACTTCAAAAGCTGACTACCTACAATTTTCAAGATTATTTAAAGCAATATATTTTTTACCCTGGGTTACCAATTTTGGAAATATCGTATCAATATAATAAGCGGAAAGGTGCTATTGAAATTGATATTAGTCAATCCAAAACTATCCCAGGGGGCCCAATTTTCACGGGACCTTTGGCAATCAAAATACAAGAACCAGATGGCAGTTATGAACATGTTTTGGATGTCCAGAAGCAAGTTCAGCAATTTGAAGTACGTTACAATACAAGATACAAGCGTGTGAAGCGATTTAGAAATGTCGATACAGAAGATGTAATGTTTCACCGAGACATCAATAGCATTGTAGTTTCGGAATATGCCAAGCCCGAGGATGAGGCCATGGAATATTTGCGTGTGGATTGTGACAATCTTTGGATTGGCAGGATTGTTTTACAACAATCTGAATACATGATCGCTCAAATGGTTTTGAAAGAAGTTGATGTCCGAACACAGATTCAAGGAATTAAGGTCTTAAAAGCAAGTAAAGAACCTCCAGCAGCGACCGTTTTATTTCGAATTTTATGCAATCACCGATTTCATCCTTTGGTTAGGAGCGAAGCCGCATTTGCCCTTAAAGAACATCACCTGTTAGGTATGTATTATTTGTTACAATATATAAAAAGATTTTGGTGTGAAAATGATAATGTGGATCCGTTTAATAGTCCGCACACTATTCTAAATTATTCTCTATTTATTCATGGGAATGAATTAGGGGTCAAACTGGAATTAGAAGTCAAAAAACCACAACTTTACAAATATCTATTTTTTACTCCATTGGTTTTAAAACTGAATGACTTTTGTAATTTTGGTCAATATACGGTTGCAGTGAGTGCTATACAAGCCTTATCGATGATAAGGATTGATAGGAAACAAATCACAATTCCTGCTATTCGAGAAAATTCATTAGGAATGTCTTCTGCTATTGCTCAGAGGCTGAACGCAGTTCAAAACCAAAATTTTAATAGAGCCGAAACCACGCAACAAGCTGGCATCAATTCCCTGCAATCGAATCTCGCAAGTCCTCTTCAATCCCCTCCAAATTTGTTGAGTTATCAGCATCAACAGTTACAAGCTTATCATCAACAGATGAGTCTACAGACTATGAGCGTTTTAGAATTGCCTTCTATGCTTGAAGGTGTCGCGCCACCTTTAATTAGAAAATTAAGCATAGATATGCTCAAATTATCAGATAATAGAAGCAACCAATTTCACGACGATGATTACCTTGCCTCCTTAGTGAACGCTATATACAATGCGTTTATTCCGAAGCTACAGCCAGATGCTGCTGATGATTCTGAAAATATCGATAATGAAGAGATAATTGGCGATCACATTCACCATGCAAATTTTTTGGAGATTGTTGATATTGTTGGTAAAGCCTACAGAGGGAAACATGATCTTGCAAGTATACACCCTCCACATATTGACTATCATTTATTTAAACGAGCTATATTTCAAGTAGACTCAGTAAGAGTTCGATTTGAAGGAAAATTACGTTATTCGAAAACTGTTTCTGCGTGTATCAAATTTCTTAGCCACTCCATGCTTTTAGATTTGCTAGATGTAGATTTGTCAAGGATATTACCTCACACATTATCAACAAATCATATCCTAGTCAGACTCCAATCCTTTGAATCCCTGATGTTATTGAACGCATTTGAGTACAAGTCTTTTTTAAACTATTTTTTGATGACGCTTTGTAGCGACAAAGATTTGGAATTAAAAGAATCTTTAGCTCAAATGCTAATATCTTTTTCAAGAATTCTCGTATTTCAGAATGGAAAAGAAGAATATAGCCACGGCATTTATAAAATTTTAAAGACAGATGTTAGTAAGCAGTTGCCATTATTTGTTTATCTTGATGATTATTTTAACAAATATGAATTTATGCATCTGATACAACAAGTTTTAACTTGTAATATATCAAACACAATGAAGAAGAATATTAATGAAGTGAAACAGCTTGTCTGTGAACCACGAAATATAATAACCTCCGACTTAGACTTACAAAAGGATGTTGTGCCTGCTCCTCAAATTAAGAAATTAAAGATAAAGTTATCATCAAATATTGTCAATAAGGTCGAAAAAGAGCATGAAAGTGTTAGAAAAGCTCACATTTATATAACTGAATTGCGAACGCATCCTAAATCTGGCTTTTTACTGGCTCCTGCTGATGAAGTTAATTTCTTTTCTGTTGAAAGTGAACTTAAGGGGAAATCTGAAGTGGATATAGTCGACTTTGTATCCAAAATTCGTGGATTGTTTTTTAAATATTTGGACCACTATAAAGGCAGTGATACATATTCCGACATTTTTATAATATACAAAGATTTTGAATTAAGAGTCTTGGTGATCAATAGAATTGGTTTAAAAATGGACCCCTTCAACGTTGAAATGTTAAAAACCATACTTATAGCCTGTTACGAAAACCATCTGCCATTGGACTTTAAGGCATTATTCAGGCAGGTCGATGACGAAAGTTTAAAGATTGGACCTTTGAAAGACCTTATATTCGAACTTCCACCTGCCGATTTAGAGAAAATTCAACCTGTTATAGACCAGTACAATTTATCGGACATTCAAAATGAACTTATATCCTTAGCTGAATTAAATGAAGATGAATCTGACAAACCAATGGTGAATCAAGTCCTGTTAGACATATGGAATTCCCTCAATGATCATGATAGAAGCTTGTGTTTTAGGGAACCTATAGATCCAGTTGCTCTTGGAATTCCAGATTATTTTAATGTCATAAAACAACCAATGGATTTGCAAACAATTTATACGAGGCTAAACAACAACGAATACGGCGAGGTCACAAAATTTCGAGATGACGTAATTTTAATGTTGCAAAATTGTTACACTTTTAATTCTCCAGGAATTCAAGTTTATCAAGATGCCAATACATTAGAATCTTTTTTTCGTCAAAAATGGTTGAGTTACTATCCACAAATTCCCGTGCCCCGATTAGCTAGTGAAAAAGTAGTCCACAAACCAATTCCTAAAGACTCTCTAGTCACGTCCGCTATGCAGCAAACCCTATGCTCTGATTTTAATGTTAGACAAGTCCTAAATAATCTTAAAAAGAGAAAGGAAGCCGCATTGTTTTTGAAACCGGTAGATCCTGTTGCACTTAATATCCCAACTTATCCTGAAATTGTCAAAAATCCGATGGATTTCCAGACTATAAATGATAAAATTGGAAACGATGAGTATGAGTACTTGAGCGAATTTGTTGAGGATGTGGAATTGGTATTTTCCAATTGCTGGCTATTCAATCCTCCTGGAAGTTATATACATGGAGCTGCAATTGAGTTGAAAAAACAATTGAAAATTGAATTAAGTAGGTCAAACCTCTCTTCAAAGCCCAAAAAGGTTCAATCGGTCCCAAAGCCCGCTATAGACATTTCAGTGGTTGACGATATGAATGACCTTGAGATTGGAATCTTAGAAATTCAAGTTATTGAGAGTGCAATACGAAAGGAAATGGCGAAGAAAGCTGCGATTCCATTTCTTGAGCCTGTAGATGTTGTCCGTCTAAACATACCCCAATACAAGACAATCATTAAAACGCCAATGGACTTTTCAACCCTTCTTAAGAAATTGAATGGTGGTTATTATCAAATACTGAGCCAATTTTTTGAAAACTTATTCCTGATTTTTGAAAATTGTTATACCTTTAATACCACAAATCATCCTGTGTCAGTTCTTGCAAAACAGATTGAGCAGGGATGCGTGAAAGCTCGAGTATCTATTGTTCAAAATATTATTAAAAGACATGAAAAATTGAAAGCTACAACTTATGAAGAATCAGGAAAATCTGATATTTACAAGTCAATTTCTAAACTATCCTATCCTTTGAGCGAAATGGAACAAATTTACGAGACAGTTTCCGATGATCACGAGAATCTGTTTGAAATTCGGTGCAAGATTTTCGAATATGCAAAAGATAAGCAACATCGATTCAATATTATTAAAGCATTTGACAATGTTGCAAAGGAGTTAAGTGGTATCGATTCTAAGAAAAGAAAGAAAGCAGACAGTGATCCAAAAAGAAAGAAATCAAAGTATTAAGCTTATTTATATAAATTCATTTCATCTTCTACATTTTTCCTTGTAAAGACTGTCATAAAATAATTTAGAATCCTTTTTAGCTTTCTCCTTGAAAAGATCCTCGCCTAAATTTGGATTTGTGGCCCTATATGCCATGCATTTCATCAAATGATTTCTTAGAATATCTGGCCTACCAAATAATCTTAATTTTTTTGAGCACGAAAATGGACAATTTGTCGGACAACAATGGGTGTTTTTGAAATGACGCAAGGCAGTCGAATTATCCTTAAATTTTCTTTCACAGATCGGACAAATTCCATTTTTTACCCTATTCAAAGGAACTCTTTCGCTTGTTAATAAACCAAAAGCCAAAAAATTTCCCGTAAGTTCCGTCGACCTATTCCACTGACTCAAATTACCTGCGCTCATTTCACTGATCATATTTGTGCAATCGAGCCCCACATTGGTATCTTGAAATTTATTCATTATTGGAATCTATTGATATATGTTTCAAACACACGTATTTAACTGAGCAACTTTATGGAATCAGTATGCGTGAAATTCTTTTTCATTTGAAAAACAAACAAATAAAATCCCAAAAGGGAAAAATGGGTCAAACATGCAAAGTGCCACAATAGTTCAAAAATTGGATTATGGGTATTTGGTCAAAATTGAGGACGAAAACGAGTTGTTTCTAGATTCAAAACAGACATACTCTCTAAATGCTTCCATTAATGTATACAAGTTGGGCGAAAAATGTGTCGACCATTGTGTTGTTGAGAAGCAATTGTGTGAAGGATTTGTAGTTGCTAAAAATAAAAAAGGCTGCTATGTCGTTGATAATAAAGAGCTGATTATAGTAGGCCCGGGAGACGTCGAAAAGTATGCTGGTGTAATGGTTTCAAAATTTGGAGACTACTTTGTTGGTAGGTTAATTGTCAACAAAGGCAAAATATTATCTGATACTAAGTCAGAATCGGTCAAAATGGAAATCCAAAGTATTAATTTAAATAGTCTCGAATTATTTGAACCTCAGGTAGACCCTAAAAATGCTGTTATAGTTGAAAAATATGTGAATTTTTGCAAAGAATTTAGTCTCAGTGTTTTATCTTCCGAAAAAATTCAATTTTTTGCTTCTAAATCTATAGACAGAAATATAAAGTGCTTTTCTCATAATATGAAATATGGCCTACTTTTAGATAATACTCAATTTCACAAATTTAACGAAGTTTGTAGAGGAATTCCATGTACATTTCAAGTTTCCGAAATATGTTTTCAAAAGAAGAAAAAGGCTGGGCACTGGTGCAAAATTGGTGAATTTAAAGCCTTTTTGCCAATACACCATTCAGTTGATAATATCAAGATTGATGATACATATGAAGGGAAAATATGGGATATTCAACAAGATATCATTGTTGTTTCTTTGAAAAATATATCGTCTATAAAATTTTCCACGTTATCTGACGTAAAACAATATGCACTATCCAAAGACTCTATTGACGTCGTTGTCAGGGCAGCCGAAACTGGACGAGTACAAGTTGATTATTTTGGTATTAGGAGTTGGATCGACGGTAAACACAAATTGGGTAATACTATAAGTTGCGTTGCAACAGGCACATTAGATAATGTCCACTTTAGAAATATTTGGTCGGAAGTACCAGTTATTCCTATGACAAGGGGATTTCAGTGTGAAGGCCGACTCTTTGAAGACAATGTATGGACTAAAGATGTAATTTATAAGGAATCTAGAATTGGACTTTATGGGCCTCCATTGATCGTAAAACCTTTGATATTCGAACAGAGACCTTTAGAAATTGGATACATTTTCCCCTTTTGGATCCAAAAAATTGACAACAACTCTTTACATTTACTTTCTTGGCACGATTCTCGATTAGTCAAGGGAATAGCTTTTAAACGAAACATCTCAGAATATTTTATTTCAAATTTAAATATGTTTAAATGCGGGCAAACGGTTCTTGCATGTATTGAAGAGCTGAATGAACACGGATATGTGGTTAGTCTAAAATGGCACAAAATTGTTGAGTCGGTCGGAAAATTGGGATTTGAAAGCAAAGTGGTTGAGTTAATTAATGGCATTCCTGATTATGTGCTTTCTAAATTGGTTATGCTTCCAAGAAACCTAGTCGGAACTGAAGTTAATTGCCAACTGATAAAAACTGTTGCAAGTGGGCTTCATGTCCAATTCATGCTAGAAGATTCGCGTAAAGAGGGCTTCATAGCAACAAGTAGAATTCCAACTGAAGGTAATTTTGAATGCGTAATTATCAATCACGATACGCCTTTATTTGATTTAATATTAAAAGAAGAGTATTCATCAAAGCGTAAGTCTTCAAAACATGCTACCGTACTCTCTATAAAGAGTGACTATGCTATTTGCATCGACGAGCAAGGGCAAATTGGTTACACTCCAACTCGAAACTTTAATTATGCTTTACAACATGGTCTATCCCCTGGTAAAGTCATTCAGATAGAGTCACAAATTCACTCTGGCGTAAATATATACAAAATTTCGATTGTCAATCACAAGCGAGCAAAAGCTGATGAGTTTAAGCTGATAAATCCAATTGATAACATTACCAATTTAAAAGCGAATCAGCTTATAAAAGTGAAGGTGACTCAAGTTAAACAGTTACAGGTTCATGTTAAAATCGCTGATAATTTATTTGGCAGAATCTTGGGCAACTTTGCTGTTTCCGAACCCACTTTGCAGCTTAAGAATATTTACAAGAAAGATGACACGATTTTAGTTAAAATCATCACTACTAGAGATAACAAATCTGGCCGCTATTTGCCGTTAAGCCATGTAAATTCTTTCAGAGGTTCAATGCTAGAATGTTCAATTCCAGGTGCACCTGAATTTGATTTTGATTCGCCTCAGTTAGAAATTAATCGTCAATATTTGGTCAGTGTTGCTGAAATAATGGAAGATAAATTTATGGTTCAGATAATTCCGGGGAAGAAGGCTCTAGTTTATGACATTGGCTATTCAGGTGATATTAATAAGCTCCAAATTGGACAAATTTTACAGTTAACTCTCAGTTATATGAGAAATGATAAGCTCTATATGAGCGACGTCAAAAACAGAGCTAAAATAATGGCTGACAAGACATTGGAGTACCAAGTGCTCTTAAGTTATGGTGAAACAGGTTTTCTTCACAAATGTCATTCTCATTCATTAGAAATTGGCTCTATCGTTGATGTAACATCAAAAACTATGCATAAATCAAGGCTTTTTATTAATACTAAATCTGAACCTATCGAAGTTGGTTTGACTTGTCATGGCATTGTCAAAAATATTCAAAATAATGGAGTTTTTGTTCAAATTTGTCACGATAAAGTAGGAAGAGTTAAAATTAAAGATTTAAGCGATGACTATGTTAAAGATTGGAAGTCTCTGGTCTCTCTTTATCAATCTGTACAAGTGAAAGTCGTGAAAATGGAAGCAGAAAATATCGATTTGTCAATGAAATCTTCTGACATTTACAATGTCAACTTGGATAATTATTTTGATATGATAAACATAGAAGCAATTTTTAAAGCCAAGGTTTTAAACATTACTAACAATCATATTTTTTATAATATACAACTCGGTCAGCCAAAAGCAGTTATTATAAAAGCTATTGGTGATAAATCTGATACCTTAAGTAAAGGTGACACATGCAGAGTAAAAGTCACAAAAAAGAGTGGTGTCAAAATTCAAGTAGACCTTTGCACAGATTTGAATATACAAGAGACCGTAGAAATAAGCGAATCTGAATCTGAAATGGAAATTGATTTACCTACTTTAGACCAAAATGTAAAGGTATCTAAGAATTTGCCAGAATTGCAACATGAATTCACATCAAGGCCTTTTGTTGAAAATCCAGAGTTTGAGAAAAGATTGATTGAAAACCCTAATGATTCCATGATTTGGTTGGAATATATGGCTTTTGTTTTAAAAACATCCAGTATGGAGAACGCACGTCTATTAGCAAAGCGAGCCTTAAAATCAATTAATTTTAGGGAGGAATCAGAGACTTATAATATACATGTTGCCATTCTAAATATGGAATTGGAATTTGGTTCCAAAGCTTCTTTTGAAGAGGCTCTGAAATCCAGTTTGCTCGTAAATAGTCATAAACTGATTTTACTTCATTGTATGTCAGTGTGTTTAAAAATGCAAAAGTACGAATTTATTGAAAATTTAATTTCAATGATTTTAAAAGAGTATAAGCAAAGTTGCAAGGTTTGGATTAAAATCATCGAATATTATTTTGTTGTTGATCTTAAACGAGCAAGACTAGAATTACAGCGATCTTTGAAGAGTTTGCCGAAACACAAGCACATCAAAATTATTCAAAAGTTTGCACAAATGGAATTTCAGAACGGCGATCCTGAAAGAGCCAGAACTATTCTAGAGGGAATTTTAAATGAATATCCCAAAAGATTGGATCTATGGAGTATCTATGTCGATATGGAAATTAAGGGGAAACACTACGAGCAAGCTAGGCAAGTGTTTGACAAAATGCTGAGAATACAATTTAAGCCAAAGCAAATGAAATTCATTTTTTCCAAAAACCTGAAGTTTGAGCAAGATCATGGATCTAAAACTTCAATTGCAAAAGTACAGCAGAAAGCAGCTGATTATGTTAAAGAAGTAAATATGAAATAAGTTATTAAATCCTTAAACTTAAATTTTACTAGTCGTCAAAAAGGACCAAATTGACTAGTTTTTGAAGATGAAAAAGAGAACAATCATAAATTTATTGTTTCAAACATTCAATAAAATTTGAAAAGAATCTAGTAAAGCCAGTATCTCTATGCTCATTCAAGCCTCGAAATCTGCGTCTCACAAAAGTATTGATGAGAAGCTGGGAGTCGAACCCATCATTTTGAAACACAGAATACAACATTTCGGCCTCTGCATCTACCAATTCCCTATTTGTGGTAACCTGAAATATATGGACCAAATCGGTTTTTGTTATTTTATCAGAATTTTTACTCTACATGAATAAAAAATACTTTTGAAAAAAGTTTAATAGCATAATTAAATTCATCAATATTACTTAGTGCTTCATTAAAAGACAAGAACTCGTCTAATTTCATTTTAAAATTTGATTCAGGTAGTTTCTGAATTCTTTCACCTAACTCAATTTGTTTGGTTGGATGTGCATAATTAGTTATAATGTAAGCAAAATCTTTTAAATTTATAGTCCCATTTTTGCTGTACAAGTCAAATTCTATTTTTAGTAAATCTGATTTAATAGATTTAACAAAGTTTTCAAAATCTCTAAATTTAACAACGTCCGTGTCACCAAAAAGACTCTTTATCACATCAGTTGGATGAACAGCTTGTTTGGATCCAATTCTCTGAGAAAATCCTGCGCTTTGTCTTGAAAATGTCAAAAGCATTTCTTGTAATTCTTCGTCATCTACACCACCAGAATTATTTTTGTCAAACAAATTGAACGCACTTTTTAGACTTCTCAGAGGTATTGTCAATAAAGAAAGGTAGAATACATATTCGTCAAAACTTATCTTTCCATCTTTGTTTAAGTCTGCCAATAAAAGTGAAGAAGTTTTAGGTATATTAATTTTCGTATTTCTTGTTACATGATCCTTACTGTTGTATGGAATTAAAGATCTAACAAAGTCTTCCATAGTCATATATTCGTTATTGAGACTGGCAAAATATTGAAATACTTTTAAAGGATGGCTGTAGGCTCTAACTCTATTTTCGTAATTTCCGAGTATTTGCTCCCGGTATCCATCGCACTGGACGACAAGTCCACCTAAAGCCAATGCTCCAAATCCTTTTCGTAAAATTGGTCGAAACATGCAATCCGCGTTTCACTCGAATTCCTAATTACGCTTGTATTCTAAAACTATGGCGCAGAATTGTAATACCATTCGCTTACATTATTCTGCCGTGTCGATCTAAAAATTTTTTGATCGCCTGAAAGCCAATAATTTTATTAACGCGAATTCCTGAAACAGCTAACTTTTAAATGTCTTTTCAACTCAGAGCTCTCACGCGAAAGCAACTGATTCAAGAAAAAAGAAGATGGAAAACAAGTTTATGTTGCGTTGGTTTATGTCCGTTTTTGATGGTTTTGATCGCAGGTGGAGTAGGTATATTTCTCCAACAATTACTGGCCAGCCAATTGAAATACCAGGAAACCTTGGTATGCTCAAATAGCAATGCTACTGATTCCAATGGCTTGTATACCCAGGCTGGTGTGACTTTGGATAAATCAAAAGTTTATGGTGCTACGATCGATGTAATTGCTACAAATTATTACACTGCCCCATTTAAATTTTCAAAGAATGGTCCACCAACTGGTGGATCCCAAAGTAGCTGTGTTCGATGGCATACCCAAAATACGCCAGATCAATTCCCTTACAGTAGACAAACCAATCAAAGTACATGGTTGGCTGGTGGTGATACATTATTTATACCCGCACCAGCTGGCGGGTGGCTTAATGTTCAGAAATTCGCAAACCAAACCTATGCTTTTAAATTGACGCAGTTGCAAACCTATCCTTGGTGGATTGTATCAGGTGATGATCAAGCAAAACTTGGATCAAGAGGTAGCCGACAATATTCGTTTACAAATGTATCCGACTTTACAGCAACCAATCCACCTAGTAGAAATGATGCTTCTGGCATTTTTAAAACTATGGGTGAACAGGTTTACATTAATGTTGATACGACGAATAAAACCAATCCATTTAGTTATTATGGTGTACCGTTTGCCAAGACAAGCAGTGGAAGTGTTAGCGAGGTAGATGATGCTTTTCAGGCTATCATAGCTGATGTACTGGATAAGATCTCCAGAGTTGTAGACAAACCTGACAGTCCAACTTTCCAATCTGATCGATCAATTGCAGACAGAATTAAAATTCAAACATCCGCCAACAAGATCGTTCAATCATTACCATGGGGAACTATGATTGTTAATTCTTTTATTCCGAATTCGGTTGTGGATATGGTGCTTCAAGTGGGACATGATACGCGAATTGACCAAGCTGCACAGTATACCTCATTAGGACTTCGAAGATTTATGAGTTGGGCTTATGTTGCTCAAGGTGCATTGAAACAAATCGACAATTCAGCAGATTTGAATCACGGAATTAGAAACTTTCCGCAATTGGTTAACAACAAAATTGATTTCAATTTTGATTCCTTTTTAGCGGATATCCTATTTCCTTTTGCTCTTTCCTTTTTGTTCCCTATTTTTGTAGTTACTCTCGTTCGTGAGAAAGAGGACCGTATTGCAATTATGATGAAAATGAATGGGTTAAAGACAAGCACGTATTATTTCACTCATGCCATCACTTTCTTCATTTTGCATGTTTTGGCATGCGTCGTCTTCACGGTGACTGGTATTGCATTTCGACTAAAGTTTTTTGTTAATACTGACCCTGGTGTTTATATCTTGTTGTTCTTATTTTGGGGTCTCGTTCAAATTGCAATGGCATTTTTCTTTGCAACAATTTTCGATAAAAGTCGTCTAAGTCTGATTGTTTCTTTCTTCACCGTGTTGGTTAATATTATTATTAGCTTGGCTTTGGATAGATTGCAAGTCAACGGATACAATACGTTCTTTTTTATATGGCCACCATTTGCATTTTATAGAGCACTATCGTTGATAAATGCTGGGAGCTACGATTCAGATCTCACTCCTTATACGCTTGCTAATGCAAATCCCCCTGACAATGTTGGGCTGGCCTTGATTGCATTGAGCTTAGAAACCATTGCTTATATATTTATGGCTTATTATGCAAGTCAAGTTCTCCCATCAGAATTTGGAACTCAGAAACCTTGGTATTTTCCTTTCGAGTATCTGAAAAATAAAATGAAGAAGAATTCAACCACGGAGGAGGGTACATATACTGCGATAGAAATTGATGATAAGGAGTTAACCCAAGAAGACAATGACGTCAAAAATGAAAGAGCGAGAATTGATAAGGGTGAATATGATCCTGAATGTCCACTAATCGTCAAACATATGAGAAAGGTTTATCCGAATGGAAAGCTTGCTGTGCGCGATGTCACTTTCGCTGTTGAAAAGAACAGCATTATGGGATTACTTGGGCCAAATGGTGCAGGAAAAAGTACTTTAATAAGCATTTTAACTGGACTTTATCCACCCAGTCATGGTCAAGCCAAATTAGGCGGCTTTGACATTCACACAGAACAAGACAAGGTCTTTCAAGTTACTGGTATTTGCCCACAACATGATATATTGTGGCCTGATCTTACGGTGGAAGAACATCTTTACTTTTATGCTAGATTAAAGGGAGTTCCACCAGCTAAGGAAAAGGAAGCTGTTACGACTGCTATTGAAAGTGTGAAACTAGCAGCTTTTACCAAAAGACAAAGTGGTGGACTTAGTGGTGGCGAAAAGCGTAGGTTGAGTATCGCCATTAGTCTGATTGGAGACCCTAGAATTATATTTCTAGATGAGCCAACAACTGGTATATAATTTTTACTTAGGACTGGATCCAGAAGTTAGAAGAATTATTTGGGATATCATTAGTAAAGCAAGACACGGTAGAACTGTCATTTTAACAACTCACAGTATGGAAGAAGCGGAAAGTCTTTGTCAAAGAATTGGGATCATGGCAAATGGTAGTATGAGATGTATTGGTGCTCAAGCCAGATTAAAGCAGCAATATGGTAGTGGGTTCCGTATTACATTCAGTATGAAAGCGGAGCACCATACTGAAGCTACTGAATTTGTCAAGTCGCTTTTAAAAGAAACGGGATTTCAAATTTTAGATGATTTTGACACATTATGCAATTACGAGTTTCCATATTCTCCCGGGATTGTTAGTCATCTTTTTGAGAAAATGGGTGATTCCAAAGAGCATTTCATAGTGGATTGGGGAATTAGTCAAACCAGTCTTGAGGATGTCTTTCTTCGAATCGTAAAAGAAAGCGACGCAGCAGCTTATGCAGATTAAAATAATAAATTTATTTCAAAAAAATTATTGTTTCTTCGAGTTCGTCCTTTATTTTGCTAGATTGTTTGTCGTATTCATCTGGCCCGAGAGACTCTTCAAAGCATCTTAAAAAAGTAGATAGATTCGACAATCTTAAGTCTAAGAAATATTCCCTGACATGTAAATTTGTCGAGGCAGCAATTTCAACAAAATTAAACTGGATATTCAAATCAAAGTCGATTTCTAGTTCTTTTAAAATTGCATCTGCTTTAGATTTTTGTCCAAGCTCATAAGAATTACAAAAAATTTCAGCTTGTGATATGTTGTGGTAAACATGGAGCTCTATCCATTCTGTGATTGACTTGATATAGCACAACGATTGCGAAACTGCTTCCATAAAAACTAATTTGATTAAATTATCACAGGGTAACTTTTGTCGACAAGTTTTCCATCTTTCAAATGATTTGCGAGTTTCTTCAATGATTTCGACACTTCTGTAAATTTTCTGTAATTTATCATCGGATTTAAGCTTTTTGGCGAAATTATAGAAGGTGGTGAAGTCCTTTTTAAGTGTGGTGCACCATTGCTTTTTCCATATCAAACAATTAAGGATTAGTTCACTTTGCAAATCAGCGTTTGCTTTGATGTGATCAAATAATGTTCGGCCTTGTATTATAATTTCATTTTCTGATTCAATGAGAAATTTTGACATAGCATTGAATGTACCCTTTACATTAGCACCTCCAGGAGACTTTTCTATGATTGCAAGTATCGACTTGAAAATCGAGGAATGCATCTCCGTCATATTTCTTTTCTGAGATAAGCACAAATCTTGTAAGTCGGACAGTGCACTAGCTTTTGTTTCAATTTCATGCATTTTGTGCATAATGTGGTGTTCTTCTAAAATCTCGAATGACTTTATCGAATGGTTTATATTGTTGTTTAAATTGCGGAGCTTTTCAAACTTCTTTTTATTATTCGAATCAATCTCTCTAGAATTTTTGAAATTTTTTTCAGATATTCGAAGTTTTTCTATTAAATTGCAAATTAAAAAATCTTGAATTTCAAAAACTGTTGAAAAAAGTTGCTCTAAGCAAGAGGAAATTTCCCCAAATAACGATTTGGATTTTTGATAGTCTGTGTATAAGAAAGTCGATTGGAATATTTCAAGGCTTGATAAGAACAAGTCAGGCAATTCACATTTTTTTAATAAATTCGAATCTACGAACCTTTTCATTATATTGAGCCTATGCACTTCTATTGGATTTAAGGATTTTTTGTCCATTAATGCACCGAAATCGATAAATTTGATTTTTCCGATTTCACTAGTAAAAGTTGGAGGAATTGACATTTGGCCGAGACCAAATTTCAAGTTTTCACGATAGAAATGCAAATTACTTATAATTCAAATGCGAGATGCTTAGCAATTGATAAGTCATGAACGTCCTGAAATTTCAAGAGCTAAAGATTGAAAATTCGTACGAATAAAAATAATTTTTATTATTTTTTGAAACAAAATGCAAGCTATAAAATGTGTTGTTGTTGGAGATGGAGCTGTTGGAAAGACCTGCTTATTAATTTCATATACTACAAATGCGTTTCCAGGAGAGTACCCACAAGGGCTTCAAATGGCAAAAGAAATAGGAAGTGTTAAATATTTGGAGTGCTCTGCTCTTACCCAAAAAGGATTAAAAAATGTCTTTGATGAAGGTACTTGTTATTAATTTAGCTATCCGTGCTGTTCTTGCTCCTCCACAAAAAGCAAAGAAAGGAGGGAAATCCTGTATACTGTTGTAAACGTTTATAAATCTATTTTAATTTCGTAATTGTTCATAGTTAGAGTCCATATAGTCTTCTTTAAATATTTTAAACAATGATGTGATGACTAAAATTGTTGTTAGAATTATGAACGTACTAATTATAATTTCATCTTTAAGGCTTTCCCTATGAAAACATTCGCCCATTAGCTGAGGAATGTCGGTATTGTTTTGAAAATGGTTACAATCTGGCTGTTGTAAACATAGCATCTTGTCACAGCTGTCACAATTATGAACTGGAACCGTCACAGTTTTTGGGAAACATGTACATAAACAATGCATTTCAAGGAGTCAATTGAAGAATTTATTTTAATTTCTCGTACAATGCAAATATGTAACCATTTTTCTTGGCAATATGTATCGGTTGGTCACCAAAAATGGAAACGCTTAAAGTGCTACTATTTTTTACCAAGGCCGAACTTGCGTGCATAATAGACGAGATAAATGGAGCACTTGGATTAGGTATTGATTTCGACTGATAGATTATGTGGCCATCGTCATCACAAATTAAAACACTCTGTGATTGCTGTTCATATTCTTTTGCCAATTGCGTAATGTCAGGTTTCATCCATAAAATAATTTAAAATCTAGAGGAACCTTAATTAAGCACTCATTTTTTCCAGGATTTTAAAATTGACAAGAATTTCTGAAATGAATAAAATATGCATTTATCATTGGAAAATTTTTTGGCCACGTGTTTTGATATATCTTGAGCGCGAATCACTCCTTGAAATGGCAAATCAAACTTATAAAGTCAAAGATATTAACCAATGGGAATATGGTCGAAAAGAAATCGAAATCGCAGAAAACGAAATGCCTGGTTTAATGGCAATCCGAAATAAGTATGCTAAAGAACAACCTCTGAAAGGAGCAAGAATTGCGGGATGTCTTCATATGACCATCCAAACAGCAGTCTTAATTGAAACTTTAGTTGCCCTGGGTGCTGAGGTCACTTGGTCCTCATGTAACATTTACTCCACGCAAGACCATGCTGCTGCTGCAATCGCTAAGACAGGAGTACCAGTTTTTGCTTGGAAAGGTGAAACCGATGAAGAGTACTTGTGGTGTATTGAACAATCTTTGCTTTCATTTAAGGATGGTAAGCCTCTCAATATGATCTTGGATGATGGTGGGGATTTGACCCAATTGGTTCACGACAAATATCCTCAATTAATGAAGGACGTTAAAGGTGTATCTGAAGAAACCACAACTGGTGTACACAACTTGTACAAGATGTTTAAAAAGGGTCAATTAAGATGTCCTGCTATAAATGTTAATGACTCTGTCACAAAAAGCAAATTTGACAATCTTTATGGCTGTCGTGAGTCTTTGATTGATGGGATCAAAAGAGCCACTGATGTCATGATTGCTGGTAAAACAGCCGTTGTTGCTGGATATGGTGATGTTGGAAAAGGATGCGCAATGGCCTTGAGAGGTATGGGTGCTAGAGTTCTTATTACTGAAATCGATCCGATTAATGCATTGCAAGCAGCTATGGAAGGATATAAGATCATGACTATGGAGGAAGCTGTTAAAGAAGCTCAAATTGTTGTAACAACTACTGTATCTATTAATAATTTAGGGGTGTAGAGATATTGTCACTGCTAAGCACTTTGAAGCTTTGCAAGACGACTCAATTGTCTGCAACATTGGGCATTTTGATATTGAAATCGATGTCGCATGGTTGAAAAAGAATGCTAAATCAGTTTCTAATATTAAACCGCAAGTTGATCGATACACTCTAGCCAACGGAAAGAGAATCATTTTACTTGCTGACGGAAGACTTGTTAATCTCGGATGTGCCACTGGACATCCATCTTTTGTCATGTCAAATTCATTTTGCAATCAAGTTCTTGCTCAAATTGCATTATGGAAAGCGCAACCTGGAGATTATGCTATTGGAGTGCATGTCTTACCAAAACATTTGGATGAAGAGGTTGCTAGATTGCATTTGGAGAAATTGGGAATGAAATTGACAAAATTGTCTGATGTACAAGCTGAATACTTGGGAATCCCTCAAGAAGGCCCTTACAAGCCAGATCACTATAGATATTAGTAAATTTTATCAAGCAATGCTTTACTTAAAAAATTCAAAAGAGCCAACTACCAATGAGAAAACTCATTACCATTAGTACTAAGACCATAGACATAGGTATACCTTTTTGCTCAACTTGTTTGTATACTTTGGGTGATTTAGGGGACGAAGCTGAAGATTTGGCGAGTTGTGCCTTATAATCTTCAATTTTTAATTGCAACTCTAAAACTATATAAATGATGACTACCTTCATCTTCTGACCTTTCTGTTTTGCTAGTAGTATTAGTATTCCTTTGAGTTGCTATGTTATTTTGGGACAGAGCGGTTGTGACTGCAGCGTCTTTACTTGGAACCATATTGGATTTTGGAATTGTCAAAGCTGGAGAAGTTGTCGGATTGATAGTTTTTGGCTGTAAAGTGTTACTTGCAGAATCGGGAGATGGCTCTGACTTTTCAATATCTAGAAATTTAACTCTTAATTTATGCTCGTGTGAGGTTCCATCATCCCATAATTTGGACCTTGTAGACATTATTAAAAATTTATCTTTATGGCTAGATGGTGGGTGATAGTCTATGGAAATCTCAATGTTAGATTTGGGAGGTATTTCGCCGCTTGCAGGCTTGACTGTGTATGTTTTTGGAGCAGTGGTGCGTACTTTAAAATGAACAATAGAATCATGTGGATTCTCCAAATTCAAACTAGAGGTTGACTCGATGGTGGAATTTCTAAACTCTATATAATGATCCGGTGAAATTGTGAGTGACATACAAAGTTTCAAAAAACATCGTAATAAATTTATTCTCACGCTTAATTAATTTTTCCGCTTCTTTTTGATAATACCCATTTCTAGTTGCAACTCGTATTCATCTTCCTTCTTTCCTATCCTTGAACTAAATTAAAAGAAATTACCTTCTGGCTTCCTCCCGCTTAATATCTTCTGCTGTGGCCTCCATATCGTCTAAATCATCATCAGAAAAATAGCTGTAGTTTCTCTTACGCCCATATAAACCCTGAACTATATCAGTTATGCTTTCTTCATTGTTTGGGGAAGGTGACATATCAGTATCATTGTGATTTTCATGCTGTTTTTTCGACGAGGTATCTTTATAAATTTGAGTCTTCGTTGGTCTGTCTTTAAAAGCGTAATCAACTTGAGGAGGAATCCTTTTTTCGATGTCCCTATTAGGATTCACTTTTTGCTCTATTTTTTTCTTGTTCAAAATGGTCTTTTCTTTTAGTATTTCATCATAATGGTCATCCTCGTCTGGTATTGACTGCAAAATTTCTTTGGGCTTGGGTGGAGGGAGGTATTCCCCTTTTTCCAATTTCCGCTCTAATTCTTTCTTGTCAACAATATGAAAAGACTCAATCGGCTGACTTAGATTTGAGTTTCCTTTAAGCGCCTCCATTAGCTGCTTATCTGTCTCGCTCAATGTAGGTGGTTTAGCTCTTCGAATTTTCGGTTTATTACTTAATTCACCTTTTTCCTTTCTTGGTGGTATATTTACTGATTTCTTCTTTTGGGGCTGTTGGATCGGCACTTTTTCCTGCTTAATATTTGAAAAGAGTCCATTCATTCTATTCTTGAAGTTTTTCAGTTGATTTGAAGACATTTTTTGTTTCGTCCCAATATTAAATTTATTTAGATTTTAGTATCTGATAGACCATAGATATTATAGAAAATGACAAGATAAACACGCTGGTGAACCCAAGAAGCTTTGGTAAAATATTTTCCTGCTTAGTCGCTAAAACTCGTTTAACATCATCAAAGAACATGTTGATCAAAATATGTTTCAGGAATTTTAAGCGTGACACTTGCATCTCATGTAGAAAGCAGTTTATTGGCAGTAGATTTTAACTGCGGTGCTTTAATCTGAAATATAGAAGCTTACTTCTAATTTGAACTTGATTCGTACATATTATCAATTCTTTCTCTTGTCTCCAGTCTACTTGTACAGTTTCCAGGTCTAAAATTGTAAAAACGTAGGGCATTATTTCAATAAATTTGCCGTTTTGAATAAATTCGCTTAAGATAATGTTGGATAGTTCGCGAACAAAAGATTCTTCTTGTTTATGGACCATAAAATGACTGTATACATATTTTAAGCCTTCCTCTATTTCTGAGTATTTAGCGAAAGCCAGAATAATTTGAAGCAATGAACGATTGAACAGAAATGAGACATTGAAACACAGCAATTCATTAATACTCAGCAATAGCTTTTGAAGAAGTTTTAAGTCCAATATGTAGGAGACATCTATAACTAGCAGAAGCCTCACGAGTTGATCCATTACAGATTCTTTTTGCAAGCTATCTCTTCTGCTTATGTTAGATAACAATAAGCTCATACAATCAATTCCATCGTCCACGTGGTCCAAGCTATTTTCTCTTGCTCTTAAAACTTGATAAACAATATGTGAGTACGTATTCAGCAGATGATGAACGAGCAATAAAGAATTGTCGTTTTCTATTTTAGAGGTCAACTCAAGGCATTTAAGAACAATGAATGGATCATCATTAATAAATTTTTCTTTGGCAATAAATTCAAGTATTAGAATATTGAGTTGCTGATTATCCACTTTAAGTACACCCTCTATAATATCTAATAACGGCAGCATTGGCAAGTCAATATTTAATATTGTATTAAGCTTCCTGGGATTATTTGTAAACCATTTGCCTAAAATACATCCAACAGTGACCAGATTTTCAGAACTCAGTTTTAAACTCAAAATTTTAATGGATCTATATAATTTAGACACTATAAACGATGTGTCCAGATTAGTCATTGAAAGGACACCTAAAACACCATTCATTACTTGCGGCTCATTTGCGTAATGATCAATATAGTGTACCGCTAGTTCTATGAGTTCATGTGGATGATTTGAGGTGAGAGCATAACTGTTCCAAATATGAGAGGCTAGAAATAACGATTCAAAATTACTTACTTGTGAGATTATGTGAATTGCTTGTGGTTGTGGTGGATAATCAAAAATCATGTCATTCGATAAGGCATACATAATGGCCCAATGAAACCAAATAAATTTTTCATTTTCAGCACTCCAATTGTAGACATGATAATGACAAAGGATTTGAGACAAATTAATTAAAACTCCCAGTAATGTCTCGCTTAACAATCCACTACTATTAGGATCGTCTTCTTCATGTTCCAAGAGTATGTCTACAGTTTTTCCAATCAAAACGTTGATAAAATTTGGATCCAAATGAAATTTTGTACAAAATATCACGATGCTTAAAAAATCTTCTAAATCTTCAAATTCTATATCAAATCGATACAGAGTTTGAATGTCTGAACTATTCAAAGCATCTTTAAAATATCTGTAACCATAAATTATGTCTTTAAAAGCCAAATTGGCTGTCTTCATCTCATTCAAGCTATTTCTCTTTACTTCAATTGGGGCATATTGTAATATATCAATAACAAGTACAGAAAAAGAGCTTAAATACGGTATAACAGCATTCAAATCAAGATCAAGCCTGAGTTCCTTACATTGTAATAAACAATTGAGACCTTGTTCTGCATTAAAGTTTAATCTTTCAAGAATTATCCGGCACATCACTTCCAAATCCTGTTTATGAATCATTTCAGAATGTTCTTCTACCAAATAAAACAAAGTCGGGATTTCAATTGTTGTCCATTCGATAGTTGTATTTTGATAAATTTTGAAAATACATTCTCCATGTAATTGGTGTAGCTTGTTGTTGATATACTGAGGCCTATTATGCAAAATGATTCCGAGATATTCTTGGATCTTGCTATCGGTTTGATGATGAACCACCGACTTGAGTCTATTTAAAATTATGTAGAGTAACGGATCTGAACAGCCGAGTAAATTATAATAATGAGCATCGATGTATGGATAATAATTGACAATTTCTTGCTGAGAATGTTGCATGTCGCTGGCAAGCAATTCTAAATGCATTGGCACATCCATTTGAGTAAAAATTTCGCAACTTAGGGGATTGCTAATGCGACAACAAATACAAACCGCTTTTAAAGAAGCATTTAAAAGCAAAGATAAATTAAGACTAAATGCAATCAAGCAAATAAATGCGCAACTCCAGCTCGCAGATAAGAAAAAACACCTAAGTGACTCTGAAATTCAAGACTTAATTTTAAAATTGGTGAAGCAAAGGGAAGAATCTATACAACAGTTTTCTAAATCTGATCGCGAGGATCTCAAGGAAATTGAGGTTCGAGAAAAAAATGTCTTTCTTGAATTTTTGCCAAAGCAATTGACAAAATCAGAAATCGTCCAAATTTTGGAAACAATGAAAGGCAAATCCATTAAAGACATAATGAAAGAATTTCCTTATTCCAACTCAGTGGCACCTAGAAAACTCATAAAGCAAATATTAGATGAAAAGTAAATTTATTAATTTTACATCAAATGGCAGCAGCTATTGGTTTTTTGAGCTTGTTTATAAAAAGTCTTTGATGTGTTTGACAGAACCTCCGATTTGGTTACCAAATCGTCTAATCTACGTAAATTTTAAATACTTTTGGCCTCTTTCAAGAACTGAATTTATAGTGTCATGTAAAACAACTTTAGTCTCATCCAACTCTTTTTGCACTCCTAATAATTGATCTACTTGCTCTGGTTTCTGGTATTCTTTCAGAAGTGCCTCAATTTGACTCGCTGTCAAGGCTTTTGTAAGCAAATGATATGCCACTCTTGATGGATAGGACTGATCTGTAATGCATACAGCCACATCTCCAGATTGACAATAACAATGGATCATGTAAGTGTCTTGCTTCACGGATTGTCTCTGGCCAGGTAGGGTCCTGTCAGCAATAGTTTTCGCAGCAAAATTCATAAATTCTTGAACACTTGATCTTTGAAAGTAAGAAAAATCATAGAGGTCGAATGCAGATTGCTTCACTTTGCAGTCTGGTTTTGGAGAAAATGTTATCACACCATATAATTTCATTATGAAACAGGGATTTGCATTGTTTTGGATTTATAAAATTAAGAGTTACCCAATCATACGGAGATATATATATTACTACCGTTTGGCTGGATTTTTTACTTCGGACTCGCTAAGATTGAATGGCTTCTGTATATCTCTTCTAACTGGAGTTTTGTATTGTGCTTGGATTTGTGCAAAAGGAAGATCCAGAGTTTCATTGATTAGCAATGGGTCTGTGATAGACCTTCGAGAAATTGGATTTGGATTTGGTTTTTGGTATGGCTTTTGTTCTTTTCCTTTATTCTCTGGGCTTGGTTGAAAGACCTTCGAATGTTTTGGAACTTCCAAGTGAATAGATTGCTTTAATAAACTTAAGACTTTGTCATTATTTTCAGCCTTCAAATGTTCTTCATCAAGCTCCCACTGAGGATAATCTTTTTTGAAATTAAGCATACTGGCAACCATTTTGTTATCCTGCTCCGCTTCGGACATCTCAAAGCAAGCAAATTTGCACACAATTCCCAAATCTTGGTGATCAATCGCTATGTTCCGTAAAAAATCAATGATTTCTTCGGATTTGTCGTGAAAAGTGGTCCATAAAATGTAGGGTGTAGCCAATAAACTCAGAATTTCATGAAACAGAACCTCGAATTTTAGTGGGAACAGAGTGCAAAATTCTCTAAATGTTTTCTTAGTATGAAGTTGATTATTCCACCTCTTTGGGCAATACTGTATATTCTCAACGACTTTTAAAATATGCTGATCAGGCGAAAATGAGATGTGCTCTGCTGGTATCATATTTCTGGTAATAGCTATTAAACTTCCAAGTAAGCCAATATAAAATAATGGCGTTTGATCATATATGATTACATGAGTTAGAAATTCTTGATTTAAAAAAGCTAAAAATAAAATTATTGTTAGCAAGGCACTGCAAACAAATGCAAAAAATCTTGCTAGAGCAATTGTAAATTCATTTGGAAATTGGCTGACGTACTCAACGGCATGCTCAAACGAATTGTTTAGACGTTGCTGGAATAAATGTGGCAATTCGTTGTACTGACGAAGAAGATATTTAGAGTATCGAGAGTATTGACGAGATAAGACCGTCCCGGGAGAGCGCTTGATTTCTTCTGCATATCTAAAAAATATATACATCAAAAGAAATACAGCAATCAATGGCAGTAAAATACCATTTATAACAGCCATAGCTTTAAATCTCTTCTTCAATTTTTCTGTGAGTTGATCTTCAGATTGATGAAGAAAAGCGTTGTTACCCAAAAGCCCTAAAATGCAGGCAGTCAAATTCCATTCCAATGATAATCCGAAAATAGACATATTTCCAACTTTCATTGAAGGATCCATGTGATTAAATAGTGCGATCATAAAATTTTCCTTCTTCATGATTGACTGAACAAGAAAATCTTCTGTTTGGTCTTTCGCAGCAAATTCAGCATGATTGTTTACAACATGAATTATCTTTTTAGCCACAAAATCCCAAGATACAGTGCTCAAATCTTCATCCGGAATGTTCAAATAGTCATTATAAAAATCGTGCATTCGAAGAGTAGTAGGAATATTTTGCAAAAATTGTATAACTTGTAAAATAAAGAATATAAAAAATGACCATAGAAACATAAGCCATATCACTGGTATTTTATACCAGCATTGCTCAATAAGTATAGATTTGTCGTCCAAATGAAGCAAGTGCTTATAATCGATGCACGAGATAAGAAATGTACTGCAAGCCATAATGAAAACCAGGACGCATAGTTCTAAAAACATGCTTAAAAGTTTGACTCTGCCTCTTTTCAAGTAATATTCGTAGGCAGCCAAGTAAATGTCCATTTATAATATTAGAAACAGGAGTATCGCAATCATTTATTCCAGATTTGCATTTTCCGGATTCTTGTTTTTAGAAAGCATATCTTTCAGCTGATTTATATCAGAAATAAGCTCCTTAACAATCTTATCTTGCTCAGTCGCATTTCTGGTGACAGATTCTTCAAGTTTTTGAAATTCGATAGTCATATCATTTATATTTTTGTTGTTCTCTATTATATTATTATTGATTGTTGATATGACATTATCTACATCATTTGACATCTCCTCTAGTTCTTTTTGCATTTGTCCAATTTGATTATTAGCTTGACCAATATGTTCATCAATTGATTGTTGAATAGGCTTCACAATCTGATTAAGCGTGTATTGAAATAACGCATATCCAGCGTATATTATTCCTCCTCCTAAAAGAAGTGATACAAAATAATTGTATTTTAAAGGAACATAAATTCCAGCCTTTAACAAAGCGTAATAAATTTCCTGTGGTGTAAGTCCTTTTTCCTCCAAGAACCTAACTTGATCCCTAATGTCGTTCTTCTCAGACAAAAACTCTATTGCTTGTTTTAATTCAGCTGCGTTGACCATGTTTTGACATTCTCCATGTTATTGGCAAAATTTTCATTTTTGATGAATATTCTAGGCAACAAATGTATGACGCTATTGATGTAACAATTTGCTTGGAAAGACAATTTTGATATTAAAATAATTTACAGTAAGGGGTAAAGTTAATACACAAAATGGACGACGAATTTGTGGATATAGTTGGCGACACGGATGAAGAAATCATAGATGTAGTAACAATAGACAAAAATCCACCAGACGCTATCCGACCATTAATAAAATTCCAGGGATTTACCTGTAAAATTTGTGAGAAGGTCATGAGAGACAAAGCAGGATTAACGAGGTATTTTATTTTTACTCAGACATATGAAAAATCTTCATACTAAAAAAGTACCATGCTTTTTTTGTAAAAAAGAATTAAAAACTTTTGGACGATCCGATAGTTTAAGAAGCCATTTGATGACTTGTCAGAGTTTCGTAAAAATAGTACGACACTACTATGGGGGTGATATTTCAAAGGAAGATTTTAAAACAATAACCTGGAGGTATAGCCTTGAATCTGGAAAGAAAAACCGGTTGCCACGGAATTTTGATGAAAGCGATTTACAACAAGTTTGCCAAATTGAATGTGTTTATGATGCTCCCGTCACTGACGTAGAATTATTTCAATTAAACAACCTTGTCAATCAATATAAATTAACCAAATCTCAATCTAACAATTTTAATCCAAATATACAAAATACTTTATGTGATAACCAAAAATCTACATACTTGAGCATTGAAAAATCAAATGATTAAATGTTCCAATAAAGGTTATGTCTTATTATTCTTCTAATTTTCCATTCATGCAAACGCAATCGCAACCAACTACCGCACAGCTCTTGTGATGGGCAAACCATTCCATCAAATGATTATAATGTCCCCCGTGTCTACCTAAATTATTAAACATATACAGAGTTGACACCAAACGTAAAATTGGTCGGTGCTCAGCCCCATCGAATTTGTGTCGACTGGCAAGGAACACAAGCTGCAAAGTGGCAATGATTGCCCGCAATTAGAACAAGCCCCAAACCGTATAGGGTGTCCCACTTGCTGCTGACGCTGGCCAAAAAATCTACTAGTATTTCTCATAAATTGGTTTGTAGAAAGCAAAGAAAGACCACAAAATTGACATTTCAAGTGAACCTTACTGGCTTTTACACTCTCAGGATATTTAGCACCATAAATGATATCAAATGAGGCTCTTTGATCATAAAGCTCCCATTTGTTTAAGAAAGACCTATATTTCTCAATCCAAGACTTGCAAATATCTAAATGGCTCGATGGTATAGAATCTACTTGGAGACAAGCTAAAACAACAGTTTGCAAATCGCCTGTGTAGTCCACATAATTCTGAAATAAACGAAATGCATCTTCTGAACTAGTACCCGTCAGAAATAATCCAAATAGACTACCCTGCTGTATTTTCAGTTCTGTTTCTCGTTTTAGATAAAGATTTAAACTTTCATTGTCGAGATATCTCATTGCAATGTAAATTTTGTCAACTAAAGGTAAATTAGGTATATCAAGCACCGGTATCCAATTAAATTCATACAAGAAAATCAACATTGCTTTCAGAAAAGGACAAGACGCTCTATCTGCCAAAACTTTAAGATTGGCTGAAGCTGGGCTTTTTAGCGAGTAGCCTAATATGACAGTCCCAATCAATTGCAAATTAGAGTCATTGCTATTTATCAAACAGTTTGTGCATGAATATAAATCACTGGCAAAAAAGTATCGCGCAGCGGCCTCTGCGATTCTTCCATGATCAACCAGTTCTTCGAGAGACTTGGAAAAAAGAGTTTCTGTATCTGGATAGCCCAAAAACAAAAGCGCTCTTAGTCTTACAGATGATGTAATGATATTATCAAATGGAGCATCCAACAAAGTTAATTCTTCATCATTGGCATCCTGGCTTGATTGCATCATTCCAATTAATCCACTGTTGATATATTTAAATTCGTCCAAATCTTTCATCGATGATAGATAGGCCATCCAATTCCAGAAATGGACTACTTGGCTATCGCTAGATCCAAAAATTGGATGAGAATACATACCGATATCATTCTCTTTATTCATAATACGGGCGTTAATCATAGCACTAGGCCCGTATCCAGACACTGCTCTTTCTTTCATGACTAATTGAATATCTTTAATTTCATTTTCAATCAAAAATTTTGTCATTGATGTCGGACATATTGCTTGAGACGATTTAAATGAACAAACTAAGGGTTCTTGATCCCAGCTGATTTTTTGGACAAGTTCATATTCATTGGCGAGGGACAATTTTTTCTCACAAATAAATAATGGATGCTTGGATGAAATTTTGGAAACACCAAAACTGAAAGACAATATTGTAGAATTTTTGTGTTTTTCTTCGTAAGATTGATAAAGCTTGAGAATGGGCTCATTGTCAACTCTGTGAATGTCCCAGAATTTCATTGATTTTGTGTCTTTTGAAAGGGCTCCTACTATAGAACTTCTGCTTTTCGAGTAATCCATTTTTACACAGTTTCTAAAATTTAAAGAATACACTTCTTGTAATGGATTACGGATATCCCATATTTTAATTGCATCGTCATTTCGACTCATAAATCCAAAATCACAAAACGGATCTTTTTGAATACCAAAACATGCTTTTGTCGAGTAGGTTACAGCTGGATCGTCTTTTCTTGTATCGTAAATTCTAACAAACTTGTTATTTAGACCAGATATGATAACGCTTGCATCTCTCCATGCTGCCGAGCAACAGTGGTCAGATATCCCAAATTCGAATTCTTTTAAACCATCATACGTCGATACCACAACACTCGGCTCATTGCGACTTCTTTCAAAAGCGATCACCAATTTCCCGTTTAAGTCAACTGTGGATATAGGGCGTGGTGTGCCCGAAATAGCTTTTATCATTTCAAATTTTTTGGACAGATCATATATCATCACCGTTCCATTACTTAATCCTGTTGCAAATATGTTTTCAGTAAGAGCTGTTGTTCTTGTCAAGGCGTGCAACGGGTAAGATGATATTTTTGCCTCATTTTGATATTGATCCAACCTATGAGAAGATACTACAAAAACGGAATCATCAGTACAATGCAGATTTAATTTCCTGTAGTTCATGGTTTCAAAAATTCAAAATTGTGATCCTTTAAAATTGGCACTTTTCCTCACTAATTCTAGTTGCCAATGTAATTTTAACCCGTGGTTCCTGTATAG
Source organism: Sanchytrium tribonematis (assembly GCA_018985235.1). NCBI lineage: Eukaryota > Fungi > Sanchytriomycota > Sanchytriomycetes > Sanchytriales > Sanchytriaceae > Sanchytrium > Sanchytrium tribonematis. Next base: position 41,571 of record JADGIG010000007.1, read on the forward strand.
TATCAATAGATCACTGAATCAAATTAAAACCTAGAAAAAACGACGTAATGCCACAACAGCATAGATAGGTTTTCAATTATTTAATAATTAATTTAGAGTAAATAAATCGACAGTGAGGCTATTGCTACAAAAAAATCTGAAGTATAAAATACAGTTCTTTGGAGCAATTATAGGAATTTAATAAGAAAGCGTCAGCTGATTGGCTCCTACGCTTATTGGTTTTATTTCAATTGAAGGGACCAAAACAACCAAAAAAACAAATATGAAATTCTTCAAGTCGAAAAAACCCAAAACAACAACCGAAAGCATCCAAACACAAACCGAAGATAAAAAACTTTCAAATTGCTGTGTACAGACAGACTCCTATATTTTGGAGCCAAATTTGTTTTTCGAGGAAAATGAAAGAGGCAAGAGGGTGTCTTTTAGCGACTCAAAGAATTATTTGTCAAGTGATTCTCTTCCTTCTAAAATTGACCAAAATCCCAACATTCCAGCTATGCAAAAGAAATTGACTCGGTCAACACTTGCATTGGAGCCTTTGAGTGAAACCAGTGAGTCTCTCAATGACGAGGATGAAACTGTTGATTCGTTTAACAAAATTACCAATGTTTTTGATCAGTGTGAACAGCTTTTCATAAAAGCGATTGCAGATGAAGACGATAAGCCCCTAATAAGTGACCCAAGGATGTTGTCTCCGGTGTCCTCTTTTAAATCAACGCCTTATCCAAATCTTTCAAGATCCAAAAGCGCGCGTCTTCCAAAATCAAATTTAATTAGCCAGATTGACGTTAAAAAAAAACAGGGACAATTAAATCGTGTCAATTCTCTTCGAATTCCATCTACTTCACACAAGCACAATAGCATAAATAGATCAAATTCCCTTTTGGTCGCCAAGAAGCGCGATTCGGCAAATTCCTTGCTTACACCAGAAAAGAATGACTACATCAGAAATTGGGCATTGAAGTCAACTTATGATTAAATTTATTATCCAGTCAAGTCATAGCAATCCTGGGGAATCTTAATTGACCTTCCTTGCCACCTAGCTAAAGATTGCGGGATGGGATTTTCAACGTCAATGAGTTTTTGTGATAAAATTCCAACCACATCTCCTTCCTTTAGTCCAAGGTGCTGAATTTCCGGCGTCGACTTAGAAATTTTAGCGATTGGAATATGTAATAAATAATTAGCAATTCGTCGAATAAAGTATATGGTACCTATAATGCTAAGTAATAATTTGAATGTGTTCCAATTTTTATCTTTGTTTTTAATATATTTTTTAAACTCTTCTTTGTTTATAATTGGCTTGTTGCCATATAATTCTTTGAAAGCATTTTTAAAATTTAAATTTTTAAGCTGCAAAATAGCATTTCTAGCATTATCTCCAAACTCAAAAAGCTTACTCTTGGCAGATTCAATCTGAGAATGCATACCTATGAAAATATAAACAATATTCATAATAAACTGATACGAACTTTCCAATACATGAGCAGTTGAATAAAAAGTTGATATTATAGCTTGAAATGTTTGCAATTTTGCTAGCACAGGACTTCCAGCATTGAAGTTAGTATTTAAGCCGTACCCCCCATAATTGTTGAAAGAGTTGTAACCACCTCCGAAATTAGAGAAAGAATTTAATCCTCCATTTAAGCCAATTGGATTAGAGTAACCTGAGGCATAGTTGGAATGATTATATGTCACATCTCTTGTATTTAAGTTCGAAGTCGTAGGGCCGAGATGGTCTGATTCCCATGGTTTTGCAGGACTTGCCATTTCGTTTCAAGATGTACAATTTAGAATGTAATTGGTCGAAGACAAAACAGACTTTTGAGTTCTAATTTTAAGACAATGCCATTGGCTTAAAAACCTGGTATCAGACAAAATTTATTATAAAGTTGGAAAGAACCTCACATTTCATCAATGACTACTGACAACAAACCAAAATCATTACAAAATGAGGAAAAACTAATTGTGGGTCAAAAAGACTTGCCGAGTCAAGAATCTGGGACCAAAAAGAAAGCGGAATCCAATAAGCCTATTGAAAATGAAGAAAAAGTGGAAGACATTGCAGTCGGTACAGAGAAAAAGGAAAAAGATGCAGAAGATACAGAAGATACTGTTGAGAAGAAAGTTGAGAAAAAGGAAGAATTGAGTGAAATCACGGCAGAGGAATCCAAGCAAGGAGGCCAGCAGGACGATGACATTGCAATTGGGAAAGAAACTATTAAAGCTCCTTCATTGGAAGAGAAGTCTCAAAATAAGCGAAAAGTTGAAGAATCTGCTTCAAACACTAAGAAAATCAAATTAGAGGAATAAAAGATTAAATTTAATTTCTTTTTCAATATCACCGCAAACTGTTTGGTGACATTCTTGCCACGAGAACCCCGATTTGCTCACAAGCAACTCTAGACTTAAGCCACTCATGACTAATTAATTCTCCAGAAGACCATCTACAATTAACATCCACTTCTAGACAGCAAGCTAAAAATTCTTTTGTTAGAACCCCAGTGAGATTCGATTTTTTTAATCGAGGTGTCCCATTTGTTACAATTAGATAGAGTGCTTTTAATGGTTCTTCTGACAAATAAGGTGGCTCTCCTTCTAGCATCTCTATAAGCATGATACCAAGCGACCAACAATCAACTTTAAACCCATAATTTTTCTGTTTGATAACCTCGGGAGCCATCCAATATGGAGTTCCTACCATTGTGGCTCTCCTGTCTTGCCGATTGACGCGAGCACAAAAGCCAAAGTCCGCTAAATAAAATTAAAATACTTAATTTGATATGCCCAGTTTTGTCCAGCAGAATATTGTCACTTTTTATGTCTCTATGTATCACTTCTTTAGAATGCAAAAAAGATATACCCTGCAATGTTTCGTATATAATACATGCCATTTCGTTTTCCTTAAAAGAGGTTTTAATGTTCTTTGTGTGGTAATCAATTAAATTAGTTAAAGAGCAATTCATGTACTCCATGACGACGTATAAATCGCCTTTCAAATAATGAGAATCTACAAATTCGACTAAGTTCGGGTGACGAAAGGTTTTTATAATATTCAGCTCGTTAATGATAAGCTCCTTTCTGGGCTGATTCTTTAAATGTATTCTTTTGATGGCCATATAAATTGAATTTGCGCGATTTGAATATTTTGCAAGATAAACACTACCACTTGCCCCTTGGCCAAGCTTCTTAATTAAAGTATAGCATTTGTGAGGGTCTGTCGGATTACAAAGTGGAACAAGTTGATCGACCATTTCTTCAAAAGTCATTTTTCTACGTTTCTTCGGCAAGTCGGGTTTGATATTTTCCTTAAGGTCGGGTTTTTGTGGACGATCTTTTTTCAAAATTTTATAGTCATTGTCTTTAGTAGATGTATAAAATTCAAGAACATTAAGTACATTTTCAGGATCTTTCTCAACATCGGCTTTGTTGATTTTAGAACCCTTTAACAATTGATGCCAATGTGCCGGCAAACCGGTGAATTCACCTTTTTCATGATTATATCCAACATGGCATAGATGTTTGAATTGACTAGGTTTTGAAATCTCGCTTTTACAATCCATAATACGGAAAACATCATCATCCTCTTCAAAAATTAGGGAAATTTTTTTCTCGCCTCCTTTTTCTCTATAATGTACCGATACATCGAGCTGGTCGGTTCTTTCCACCCGCTCTATGTCTTCAAAAAAAATTAAATAATTAGGATGGTCAACACAGTCACGTCTTTTATGAATAGTAAGAGAATCGTGTTTGAGAAGCACAAATCTTTTTTGAGCCAACCCTAGAATGCCAGATTTAACAGCGCATGATATGCTTTTATTTTCAGCTAACATCTCACTCCCTGTTTTGAATGAGTCCACAACATTAACCACGAAAATGTCCGTGTTACAAAGTACACAAATAAGGAACGTTACACTATTGCGCGAAAAAGAATCAAAGACATACCAAATCATTCATTTATTTGACTATTTTGATCAGACTCGCTAGCTACAAAAAATTGGTCATTTGGGGGTGCTACCGGAAATCTATTGGAATCTTGAAGTGGGTCGTCTCGAAGCCCAGTTGAAAACGGCTGACTATCAACAGGGTTTGCATCTCTGTTTTGCTGATGTGATTGCTGTTGGTCCCAATAATATCCATATTGTTGAGGTGCTTGTGTTACCTGGTTTGGTAAGAAATTGTACTGCGCCGGTACATTTGGTTGGTGGTTAATAAACGGTCCTTCTTCTTTCATTACCTGAAATCCTTTTATATCGTCCCGAGGTACAATATCAATCAGAAAATCATATTGATCTGATTTTGATATAGCAGAAGATATATCACTACGTTGTAATGTCCTTCTTTTATTCTCTTCAGCGTGCATCCACGCCCGGGTTGTCAATTCTGCGATGAATATGTCACAAGCTTTAGCAAACAGCATAGGGCCTTCAGACGATATCATCAATTTTAAATCATCATCCAGTTTCATTACTCTCTTTACTCTTGCTAAAGGGAACGCGTGTAATTTGAAATCCATATTTCCGTGTTCTATTTCAAAAATAACCGTACTCCAAAAATTGGATACAATTTGTTGAGTCACTAGTTGCGGGTGAACTATTTGCTGAGCTTGCATTTGCATTGTTTGATGGACCGTGTTGTTTGGTTGGCCAGTACCTTGAGCTGCTAACTGGTTGGACATTGATCAAAAAATTTGTTTCAAGCCACGAATTTCTCTAGAAATGGAAAATTGAAATTTTTAAAATCCAAACAGATGCAAAATCGATAATATCAATTAAGAGTACAACGTAGAGATCTTTAACAATATAAAAAAATATCAAATATGAAAGTCAATTTAAATAAAGGGGCTAATTTTGTAACAAAATGCCAAGTGAGATAAAGTCTGTCTTGATTACGGGAGGAACTGGCTTTGTAGGCCGACACTTAGTAGATTATCTATTAGACTCAGGAATTACTGATATCAAAGTAGTTGACAAGTCATTACCTTCATTGTCTTGGCTAAATGAAAAACACAAATCTGCCTTGGGCAAAGTGCAGTTCGTTCAAGCAAATTTATGTTTAGACAGCGGCGTAGCAAAAGTTTTTGATAAAAGTTACGATTTGGTTGTAAACTTAGCCTCGGAAACTAAATATGGCCAATCAGAAGAAATTTATAAAGAAAAAGTCCTTGATGTGGCTCTGAGAATAGCTAATGCAGCCGTCGGAAAGACGAAGGTATTTGTAGAGCTTTCTACCGGACAGGTTTATGACCCAAAAGACAAGCCGGTAAAGGAAAGTGGAAAAACTAAACCTTGGACAAAATTAGCAGAGTACAAATTACAAACCGAACAAGAGCTCTCCAAATTAGACTTAAATTTAGTGATTTTAAGACCAGCCATTATCTATGGTGTTGCTGATATTTATGGAATTACTCCCAGACTCATTATTGGTAAAGTCTATCAGCACATCAAGGAAACTATGGAATTGTTATGGACTGGTGATTTGGCAATCAACACGGTTCATGTTACTGATGTTGTCCGTGCTATTTTGTTCACAGCCAGATACCACATGCAGAAATTAGCAAAGGGAGAAATTTACAATTTAGCAGACAAAAGTAATTCTACGCAAGAAACTATTAATGCTCTATTGCAAAATATTTTCGGTATTAAAACTTCGTTTGTTGGATCTGTTGCTTCTCAGTTCGCTAAATTGAATTTGACTACTGTTGTTCAAGATGTGAACGAAAAACACATGGCACCATGGAGTGAATTGTTGAAGAAGGAAGATTTAAACAGTTTTTAATTTTCATTTAGGTCATCTGACTCCATATTTGGATAAGGAGCTGCTTTATAACCACAGTTTATCTATTGACGGGTCAAAAATTGAAGACTTGAAATTGGATGGGGAATCATTTAAACTTAAGCATCCAAACATCAATGAGGCGTTACTTAAAGAAGTTGTGGATGACTTTAAACAATGCAAATTATGGCCAAGTGCTTAGGAATAAATTTGTTTATTCATTAGACAACAAAAGATCTGATGAATCAGCGTCAGGCAATTGCTCTTTTAAAGTAGCGTCTTTCTCCATTTCAAATGCAATAGGAAGTGCGACAAGAATCATCGAGGACGCCAATACATACCCAAATTGCCCAAGATAATACCCGAGTGATTTTGCGTGATCTGTACCTACGGTAATTATTTTTTCCATTCTATATCTTTTCATTGGTGAAACAATATCTTTTAGCGCCACAATTCTTTGCAATATTGTTTCATTGAATTCATCGTAATCAATATCTAAACGAGAATCTTCTCTCTGTCCTTTCATGATTGGTTTGAAGGGGTTCACAGTTGTACTCTTTAAATGTTTAGTCCTAGTTGGCGTCGCTTGAATCATTTTCCGTTTGAACTGTACCAGAAACCCGTGCATTCGTACCCTGGACATATTTATAAAGCCAGGTGGGAGCTTAAGAAAATTCTAAATCTTAAAGACACTCATCATGTAATTATTGAAGTACGAGACTCACGGGTGGCCACGATCGTACACCCAGACTTGGAACTTAATTATAATAACTGTAAAAAAATTGTTTTATTTAATAAGTTGGATCTTATTGATGATACTTCTATTGCCAGTCTAAAAAGGAGATATCCAGACGCGATATTTATTTCAAAAATAAGAAGTTCAATGATAGATAGCATTGTTGATGTTAAAAATTCGATTTTCTCCCTAATGAATTGCTCGGATGAAGATCAAATACATGAGTTACCCTTAAAAAGATTAGTTCATGTTGTTGGGTATCCAAACGTTGGGAAAACCACTATTGTCAATCAGCTAAGAACATTGGCTTTGAAAAAGGGAAAGCAAAGAACTGCGAATAGCCCCGGAACGACAAGAATGATAGAAAAATTGAGGTTTTTCGAAAATCCCAAAATAGATCTCGTCGATTTTCCCGGAGTACTAGTTCCTCCAAAAGAAATGAGCCCCGATGAATCTCTAAAATTGTGCCTTGTGAATTCTTGTACACTTTCTGAACCCAACTTGGAGCTTTTGGTCCATTTTCTGTTGTATCATATAAAATGCTACGATTCAATGGCTTTAAGTCATTTAAAGATACCATTCGACACCTCGTCTATTAATTTTGATGATATCATGGAGAGCGTTGCAAATAGCCATGGGTTTCTAATCAAAGGAGGTAGACCAAATGTTCAAAAGGCGATGACTTTTATTTTAAATAAGTACCGATCGGGATCAATGACGAAAATTCCATTGACTTCGGTCTAAGCTTTATTCATTTCAATAAACGAATGCTCTTTTTTGCTCTTTTTTGAACTTGTAGCAATAATCTCCAGTTTCAATTCTAATGGCAACTTCGCAAACAATCGAAGTAATTGAAGTCGCATTTTCCGGAGGCCAAGGCAGAGATGGAGTCGAGTTTGGACCAGAGACACTTATTAATCATGGTTTGTTAAATCAACTAAAAGGTCTTGGTTACAACGTTCAACACAATAAGTCTTTTAAAAATATTCCTAAACCCGAAAACGATCCAATTGTTGCTGGCTGTAAAAATTCAAAGTATGTATCCGCTGCAAACAAGAGTCTTTTCTCTGCTGTTAAACAAGCTTGTGAAGTTCATAAAACTACACTTGTAATCGGCGGAGACCATTCACTTGCTATAGGCTCAATTGCAGGCTCCGCAGCAGTTTATCCTGATATCTGTGTTATTTGGGTTGATGCACATGCTGATATTAATACTCCAGATACCAGTGGTAGTGGGAATCTACATGGGTGTCCATTGTCCTTCTTATTAAAGCTGCCATCTACGGAAAAAGTACCAGAATTGAGTTGGGTCCCAAAATGTTTATCTCCAGACCGACTGGTGTATATTGGACTCAGAGATGTAGATGAAGGCGAAAGAAAAATTTTAAAAGAGCACAAAATCAAGGCTTTTAGCATGCATGATGTTGACAAATATGGCATAGGAAGAGTTGTTGAAATGGCATTGGACCACGTCAATCCGAAAAGGGATCTTCCTATTCATATGTCGTATGATGTGGATGCTTTAGACCCTACAGTAGCGCCAGCAACTGGTATATCTAATTTATTTAGGAACACCTGTAAGAGGTGGTTTGACTTTCCGCGAGGGTCACTATATAGCAGAGGCTATAGCAGAAACCGGGAAATTAGTTGTAATGGACATCATGGAAGTCAATCCAATTTTGGCAATTCAAAAAACCGACGAACCTACCGCGACTGTAGCTTGTTCTTTAATTCGAGCGGCATTTGGTGAAACGTTGCTTTGATTCATAAATCTATAAAATATGAGTAACTTGGGGCTTTTTCTTCTTAAAAATTGTAAATCTAAATAGCGATAGCATAATTGTCACGATGGACGCAACGAAGTGGATGCATACAAATGCCAAATAATACTTATTCAACCAAAATTTAAGCTCTGCGTTTGTTGTAAAGTTCTCAATAAATTCTTGATATGTTATAGTCATGTACAATTCGTATCCAATAGACAACAATCCCGCGGCCAAGTACACATATTGAAAGGCTTTTTTCCCTTCAAATATAATTGCTATAGCAAATATTGTCAATAGCAGCATCCAACTCAAAGCTGTAAAGAAAAAGGTCTGATAAATGAATAGGCTGCTCCCTATTTGAAAAAAATGCATCATGAAGAGAAGCATAGTATAAATTGCAGTTGTCGTCATCTAATCACGATGGGTAGTCTGTGATCTTTTGATCTTAGGCAAATATTTGCTGCCAATCACATCAACAAACAGAACCTTGGATGATTGCACAAATGTTTTTTGCAACAAACTATGGAATTTTCCAATACTTCCATTTATGTAGATGAAGACTCAATTGATTTCATGCATTTAAATGGATGGCGTTTCACTAACTGCATATTTCATGACATTCAGTTTGAAAATTCCGGACTTAATCGAATGAATGATGCTATTGTTAGTGTCACTAACCGAACAAGATCAAATGTACTTGAGTTGCGTACAAATGATGAGGTTGACATATATACAGGAGAACCAGAGGATGGAGGATTTTACGTCAAAGATTTGGCTTTCGTAAAAATTTGTCACACTATATACCTAGTTCCCAGAAATCAATGGAGATCCAAATTAAAGCATTTCGCAAGAAATAATCTATTTTTGTTTGATTTTACCGAAAAATTTCCATTTACCTTAGATTATTCACCGTCAGAGCCCGGAAATACTGCATTAATTTTAATGAGAAGAGAATTTGATGGTCTGCCTTTTTTACTGGAGCCCCTATCTTTATTAAGTTGTATCTTTAAAAATCTGAGAGTGGGAAGATACAACGTTACGCGGCAATTACAAAATAATGAACAAGCTACATTACAAGGCATCAATAATGATATTATTTGGGAAATATTAGAGGAGTTGTTGGAAAATGACACGACGTCATTACTAAATTATCCCTCTAAGGTCCAGTCGCAGTTGACCAAGTTGCGGAAGTGGATTATTGATAACGCGCAAATAGTAGGTGCAGATATTAAAGTTCCTAAAATATTAGCCAAGGTTTCCATATCTCAGCTTAAGAAATTTTCTCTGTATTTATATGGAAAGAACCACTTCAATACATTGTATCCTATGTCTAGCTTAGTTTTACTAATAATTGAAAGTTTCGAATATATACTGGAGGAAGAAGTATCAAATGAGAAATCTTTATTACAAATATTCAACACTGAACCCTCAAAACTGATTGATTTTTCCATGAATAATACAAAATTGAGAAATTTGGCTTCTCACTTATTGTGTTTACCTCTTCCGGGTTGTGATTACAATACAAAAGTTTTATTGGAGACGGAGCATGAGCTCAAAATTAATCTAGATTTTAATCAAAGGTCCAATTTTTTAGTATCACAGTGGTATTCATTGCTCTGCCAATACCAGTGTATTAACGACATTACTTCCGAAAGCACTTATATTTGGGAACGAATTCAAAAATATCTATGTAAATCTTTCGTTTCACCAAATTCAATAAGAGATATAGCACACAATTTTGCATCTTATTTGTCGACACCTCAAGTGGCATTGCCTAAAAAATTTGACAAAGTGATATTTGTTTTTGAGAACGGAATGAGTATCGATGAAGCCCACTCCTTAAAGGAAATTTCGAAAAAATACAGTTTGTCTGAACAACTTATATGCATTACTGACCAGATACTATAGTCTAAAAATAATTTACTCTATAATTAAAACTTCAATAAAAATCATTATCAAACAAGGGATGAGATTTCCATCTGTACAATTATTAGCTAAAAAATACAACATAGATTTAAGCAAGGTCAAAGCAAGCGGATTCAAAAATTCTTTGAATAAGGGAGATATATTATCATACATAGATCAAAATAATCTTTTACCAACTTTTAAATTGACAAATGACCATTCCGAATACTATCGTATATCACGAAATAGACGAGTAAGCCCATTAGAAATTAATTCTTTTGAAAAATCGACAAATTCCAAGGTCAAGATTAGATATAACAATTATTCGTTTGCGGATATTCCGTTGCAATTACAAAAACAAAATTGGTTTTCAATTTTAACAAGCCCCAAAAATCCAAAATATGAGCAGCCTAGCTCAGTTGAAACAATTTTGATGATTGACAGCCAATATAAGAATGTAGCAGAAGAGGTTTTTGTAGAACACAAAATAAAAAATTAAGAAACCCTGATATGAAACTTGATTCTAAATCTAGCAAAATTTTTAGCAGGAGATATTTATTACGCCCTACTCAACTTGATTTAAGAATACTGGCACAGCAACCTAACTCATTGTGGGGCTTCTATGTACTATTTTGGTTTTCTGGAGTTCTATTAATTTGTTTGACAATGTATAGTAATTTAAAGCTAGAGAAATCTATAATAGGATCTTACTTATTTAAATTAAGCTTGAGCAATTTTCCAGAGGTAGTTTTATTCGATTTGGTGATGGTTTTAAGTACCAGTTTTTGTTTTTTCTTACAAAAACTAATTGCTACTCAAACAATAAGCACAAAAGGGGGATCCTTTTTGCAAAGGGTTTTTGAAATTTCTTTTATTGGTTGTTTTAATTATTATATATATAAACAAAATTGGAATTGGGCAAGTTCTGGCGCAACTTGCGTACATTCTATAAGTATTTTGTTTAAGATGCACTCCTACAACATTGTGAACATTAGACTCATGGAGCAATACAACTTAAAAAAAAAGTTGATACAGGCGGAAAAAAAGGAAGATGCTAATGTAGCAGAGCAAATTGCCGAGATAGACAAAATACTTACAATAGAAGTTCCACACGACCTGGAATTTAATGGGTTTGATGCTTCACCAATTAGTGAAGAATCAGTGAAATTTAGGATATGTTATCCTGAAAATGTGAATATCTCAAATTTTGTAGACTATTTGATAGTTCCCACACTGTCATATGATATCGCGTATCCCAGAATGAAATATGTACGTCCTTTATACATTTTCGAAAAGGTGGTAGAGTTTATAGGCACGTGCTTCTGTTTATACGTAATTCTAGAGAACTACACAATCCCACCATTTTCGGAATCACACAGGTCATTTGTTGATCTGCTACTAGTTTTATGTACGCCTTTCATGGCTTGCATGCTTCTCACATTCAATATTATCTTTGAAGTAATTTGTAATGTATGTGCTGAGGTCACAAAATTTGCAGATCGCGGTAATTTTTACAGCGACTGGTGGAATAGTGTTAACTATTTAGAGTTTAGTAGAAAATGGAACAAACCCGTCCATAATTTTTTATTTCGACATGTGTACCTCGAATGTTTACAAGTGATGGGATTTTCAAAAGGTCTCTCAAGATTTATAACTTTTTTTATTTCTGCACTATTTCATGAGCTAGTTTTTGTTGTACTTTTTAAAGAAATCAAATGGTACATGTTTGTAATTCAAATGCTCCAAATTCCATTAATAGCTTTTCAAGAACTCCCTCCGATTAAAAAATTTCCAGTCGCTGGTAACGTTCTATTTTGGTTTGGGATGTACTGTGGACTACCTTTATTATGTGTTGCATATAACAAACTTTAAACATAAAATTTACTTTAAAATCAGTAAATGTCTTTTCTCTGTGTCCAGTTGCCTCTGAATATTCATTGCCTCAAAGACAAATAGACGAAATTCTTCAATATCCAGTTCTTTGTTTCCACTGACATCAAATTCCTGATAAATTCTTTTCACTGCCTCATTTGAGAACCCGAACAAGTACCCTAAAGTAATAAATTCTTGTCGCGATACAGATTTACCTCCGTCCTCGTCAAGTAACTCAAAGCAGGTCCTCCAATGGCGGTAAAGGAATGCCTGAGCTTCGCTGTGTTGGGTGGCAACCATTATACATACAAGAACATAAAACTCATTGAATTCAACCATGCCAGATTTGTCCAAATCAAAAATGTCAAATATATGACTTGCTTGATCAGGACTAAGGTCAGTACATTCCAGTAGGAAGCTGCAGAATTGAATATCGTCTAACCCATCTTTATTGTTAAAATCTAATAAGTTGAAAATATCAAGTACTGCACAAGCATTTTCAGCGCTTAGAACACAAAAAGATGGAATTATTTTCATTCTTTGTAGAAAAGTAGAAGTTATTTTCATTGAAGTTGGTGTTTTAAAGTGCCAATTTATTACAAAATAATGCATTTTTTCTGGGCCTTCGCTTTTTGTGGAGGAGCAAGAACAGCACGGATAGCTAAATTAATAACAAGTACCTTCATCAAAGACGTTTTTTAATCCTTTTTGGGTAAGAGCAGAGCACTCCAAATATTTAACACTTCCTATTTCTTTTGCCATTTGAAGCCCTTGTGGGTATGTAATTGGAGACATTCTTTTCTCTCTCAACTTTTCAATTGTCTCTCTATCTTCTCTCAAATCCAGCTTAGTTCCTACTAGAATAATAGGGACTCCAGGTGCATGATGAGATATTTCAGGATACCATTTGGTTCGAACATTTTCAAATGATGGGGGACTGACCAGTGAAAAACATATCAAAAACACATCTGTTTGAGGATAAGACAATGGCCGTAGACGATCATAATCTTCCTGACCAGCAGTATCCCATAATCCCAAATTAATCGGTTTTCCGTCAACCATCACATTAGCTGAGTAGTTATCAAAAACCGTAGGAATATACTCTCCTGGAAACGCATTTGTAGTATATGAAATTAATAAGCAGGTCTTTCCAACAGCTCCATCTCCAACAACAACACATTTTATAGCTTGCATTTTATGAAGACTGGTGTTTCAGATTATTTTGGAGAAATTTTCTACTCTCTATATGATAAAAAATGTTCTCTTTTTGGCTGATTAATAAGAATTTGAATTATTTAAATTCGATCATAATCTTTTTTTTGAAATTCTTTTGTCCATGTTTCGCCCTGATGAGATTCTTAATCAATTTTTATCCAATACAGGTCAGATAACTAGCGACTGGGTCCTTCCAAGCTTTGGAGCTATTCCTAAAAAGACTCTACATACTCCTGATGATATAAATAAATGGAGCAAGAGTAAAGGCCTTGGCTTATTATTGACAACCTTATTACAATTTACTGATTCTGTTGAAGGTGTGACTGAAATACCTGCTAAATTATCGGAAGAAACTAAAATTATTCTTGACTTCTTCCACAAGATTAATTTGATGACTTTAAAATTGGGAAATCAAGTAGAATCAAGCGACGACATCAGATTTGGGAATCCAAAGGTGATGGATCTTTACAAATGGATTTATGACAACACTCCGGTACATTTAAACAGTTTATCTACTGTTAAAACAGCATTAAAAGAGGAACTATTTTATTATTTCAATAATTCATTTGGTTCATCTCGATTAGACTTTGGAAGTGGTCATGAACTTTCTTTTTTGGCATTTATGACTATTATTTATAAATCAAACGAAAACGCAGACTTTTCACGCGAGCTTGTTCTTGTGATTTACTCGCAATACATCACTCTGATCCGCGGCATCATTAAAATATTTCATTTAGAGCCTGCAGGTACTACTATCTTAATTAGGGAGTCATGGAGTGTGGGGAGTTGATGATTATTACTTATTACCATACTTATTAGGTGCCTCACAATTATGCAACTCAAGGCTAAAGCCATCGGATATCCACAATCCCGAAATTTTATCACATTTTCAAACTAAAGATACAAAATTATATTTATATTTCGATGCTATAAGATATATAAAGAGTAACAAAACTGGACCATTTTTCGAGCATTCGCCCATGCTCAATGATATTTCAAATTCAAAAAATTGGGTCAAGGTAAGACAGGGAATGTTGCGCTGGTATATCATGGAATGCTGCACTAAATTTGTAGTTGTACAACACTTCTTCATGGGTCAAATTTTTACTCTCGAAGAATATGTGCGAAAGTAAATTGGTTTTGTACTTTTTGTGATGTGAACTTTTTAAGGAGTAAACACAAAATATGTCGGATATTGAATCAAATGAAAACGATTTTGAACTAATGCAAAAAGAAGCGAAATACATCCCACCGATTTTAAAAACAGACGTAATTGAAGGTATTGGCAAAATTCAAAACATCATCGGAAACCTATTTACTATCATTGGTGAATTGAATGAAAGCATCTACGAGGATGCAGTGATAGTGAATGCTGAAAAGCAAGTAATTGGCCATATAGTAGATATTTTTGGTTCATATGATGGTGCTTGCAATTATTGCTGTGCAAGGGCTTCTAACTGCGAAAATATAGTGTGGGATTCATTGATCGATTCAATTAAATGTAATAAAGAGGTATTACTCTATGCGGTCCAGTCTCTGTCAATTAAACTAGATAAATTAGAGATAAAAGAGAAACAAATTGAGGATGAAGGCTTCTTTCAAAATATAAGCGAAGATAGTGAAGAAGAATCAATTCATTCTGATGTGCAATCCACGTTTCATTTCGATAACCTCACAGCGCAAGACTATCAATCAATTTTAGACAATGTAAATAAGATGAGTGGTGTCGGATTAGATCAAAATCTTAGCTGATAGTATTTATAGACACTCAATAATAAATTCAGTGCAATTGCTATAGCAGGTTGTTTTTATTTAAATTTAATTCATCTGTGTGGAAAGGTTTAAACGCGTAAGGTAAATTAATGGAATTGTATGCGAATTTCGGACCTTTGGTTGCCAAGAGTTCCTCAGCAGTCAAAGAATTCTCACTTAGTTGATTGGAATATAGCATAGGGTACACTTTAGATACCAAATCTACAAAGACTGCGATCATTTTGGCGTTACTTTTTCGATCGCCCTTTTTAATGAGCTTTTTGGTATCTTCCCATAATATTGGAAATTTCTCAGAGAAAAGAAATCGATGGCATTGTGCCAGTGGTGTTGGTAAAAATCTATCGACGTTAGGGTGTAAATTATTTAAGAAATCCTGAACGCTGAGACGATAATAATAATAACAATCAATATTATCATAGGGTATGATACATTCTAATGGAAAAAGTTGGATTTTGTCGATATATTCTCGCATATAGGTCCATTTTAAAGTCAACTTTTTTTCCTTTACTGGAGACGATAACAAAGACTTGCGCCTAATCTCGAGATGGGTCAGATAGTATGTTCCAGGTTCTCCCAAGGTAAATGGTTGTGACTCATCTTGCCATTCAATTGTGAACTCGAACAATTCTGAACGGAGCAAAAAATGCTTACCTTCTTTTTGATGTTTTTTTGATATGATAGTACAATGATCATCTGATTCGATCTGGATGGTGTATTTGGGAACTTTTGGTTTAATGTAGAAGTCCATCAAATTTAATATATAGCAGTAATTTCAAGGAGTTGCAAATGTTAAATTATTTGTCTGCGGCTTTTAACGCATTTGGTATAGGCAATTTTAAAAGCCAAGTAGTTGGCACTCTCTATGAAAAAATCAACAAGCTATCTGTAAAATTCAAAGATTGCGAGTTAGAAGTTCAACAGCATTCAAATAATCTTTATCAGTTGGTTATCAGCAAAATTTATGATCAAGATGAAGAGTTTTCAGATTTTGATGAGTATGTTATCCTTCTTCGCTCTGAAATAGAATTAAAAGAGACTTCGGGAGGCTTCACTTGGATTGATGATGGGATTGAAATGGTTTTTATGACAAAAGACTCCAGTATCCTTCAAAAGCTTCAAAATCACATAAATATTTATGAGGATGATAAAATGAAAAGCAAGTCAATTTATATTGAAAGTGCTCAAAATACGGCTCCTTTAAATATATCTGGAGACGTCATGCTCTCTTGCGGTATTAATTTATTTACCTTTAACGTGAAAGATTCACTATTTGAGCCAATATCAGAAAAAGAATTCAAATTAGAAGTCGTAAAAAGTCAAACAGGATCTTTTATGAAAATCAGTGGCGAACATGACATCTGCACCAAAATTGAACATTCTATGAATCCCTACTTCAGTCAAGAAAAGTGGTGCTTTTTGTGGAACCATTTTGATAAAGTCTTGGTGAGTATGGCGGCTGTCTTCTCACCTAAGGATTACTCAACGTTTAGATCCATACTACAGAGAGTCTTAATTGAACAACAAAATCTGTTAATCACTCCAGATGAGATCCAGTACGCTCAGTCTGCTCTAATTGCTGAAGATATGGCATATGAAGAAGGAGTTACTGCAGATGATAGCTCTAGCTCTGAGACTGAGTCCGAGCCTGATTTGATCGGAGAGGCCAATGTTGCAAAAGATAGAAATAACAAGCTTACAACTTCTCTCAGAAATTATAAAGCATTTGTTAGCAGGGGTGATAAAATTGACTCGTACGACACAAATTCTAAAGTTCAGAAATTAAGGACAAATTCTTCCAATTTTACTCCTGACAACATACATCTGCATGAAAATGAACGGAAGCTTCTAATGTTTGACAAAAATCGCGTCTCTTCTATGGATTTGGAGACCGGAAAAGTGGTTGAGGAATGGGATGCTCCTAAAAATTTGAGAGGAATTAGTTCTTTGACCAAATCGTCTCAATTAACCAATGAACAACAATTTTATGGAATAACCAATAATGATGTGTTACTAATGGACCCTCGATCAAGAAATTTGGCTTCACAGACCACATCTTACAAGTCAAACCCAAATTTCACTGCAATTAAGACAGGCGGCAAGGATGATCAGATTGCAGTGGCAAATGAGCAAGGAGAACTCAAATTATACAACAAGTTAGGAATTCGTGCTAAGACAAATCTAAAGCTAGCTGGAGGTATTTATTTTTAATGAAGAACCAATATTAAGTTTAGATATATCAGAGAATGGGGCTTGGATAGTAGCGACTTGCAAGACTTTTCTAATGTTGATAGAGGCTGATCACGAATCCACAAGTGGTTTTTCAAAATCAATTCCAGTTAAACACAGGAAACCACCTATTAGACTTACCATTCGACCTGATCATGCAATGCAGCTAGGCCTTCAGAAAGTCAATTTTACTCCGGCCAGATTTGATACAATTAATGGCAAGGAAGAGAAATACATCGTAAGTAGCACAGGAAATTATCTTATAGCATGGTCGCTAAAGAAAGCGAAGTTAGGTAGGAATGATTATCAAATCAAAAAATATTCAGAAACAATAGTCGGAGAACAATTTCACAAACCAGGACAAGTTGTCGTGGCCTTATCGAATCAATTGGTACTAGCCAACAAACGAAATTTTATGACCCCAAAAAAGATTTTTGCGGATCGTGACAGCGTCACTAAATCTTATAATAAATAATTACTAACTTAATAATTTTTTTATTTCGTTCCTATTCAAAGGAACCGCTGGACTTTGCGTTGATTTGATAAAAATTTGCTTAATAAAATTATTTTCCAGTGTGGTTCCACTGAGCTCATTAACATATTTAAACAAGGAAGAAAGATTACTCTTGATTTTTTGAAAATCCAAATTAGTGTCACCCAATACAACATCAACTATGCCATTATTGTCTATCATTTTGGAAGATTTCCTAGAAATATCGATGGCCGCTTGAAGGTCTCTAGTCACTGTACCTTTCTTGGTGCTCGGCATTAAATTTTTTGTACCAAGATATTTACCCAATTTGGTGAGTTCTTTAAAGTTGCTTTCATAACAAATCAAGTTTGTAAATTCATGTTTAGACACATCATCCAAATCAGATATTTTAATTTCAGCATCAGTCTTATTTATAACATCCAGTGGCCCATACACCGCTACAACTGATTTTTTCGCTTTAAAATATTCCAGAGGGAGTGTACTAGTCAATTTTATCCTTTTGAACATTTTTGTATTGTACATAAAAGTCACATTTACCACTTCAGTATCAGTCGCGAAAGCCTTGACCATCAAGTAAGCATCCTCGATGGTCGCGTTTGGTTTATCTAACTTCTTCAGAAGTCTACTTCTGCTCCTGTGTCCACGTAATAAATTAAATTTTCGAAGAAACATGGAGGTTTTCAAAATTTATTGAATATTTCTCGACGATAGATATTTGATAATAAATTCATTTATGTCGCTTGGATTATCGATCCATTTTGATTCATCCATAGATACACAGCGCCAGCCAGAAATCCCATAAAATTTAGGTCTGGGATAGTTCAGATTCGTTATTTCACCATAATCTTGGTAACCTTGAAAATTGCTCGATGAGATTTCTCCTGCATATTTTATGAGGTTTGCATGAAAGAAGGAAGCCTCGCCGTCCATATAATGCACCATGGCATGTCCGCATTTATACTGCTTGTAAACAAAGCCATACGATTTCATGAAGGATGGCTCTATGAATATTGTGTTCATTAGGTACTTTGCAGACCATCTCACTACATCCTTGTCACCAAAAAAGAAATCCATCCAAAATTTATGGTCCATCAAGATCAAATAAGAGAGAACTAAAGTCTGTAAATGTTGACTTTTGTTAACCAGCCATTGCCCAGCCTCAATTTCCAATTCATTCATACATTGTACCTCAAATATATCGAAAATAGGATTTTCAAAGTTGGTTTTCCACATATCTTGAAATAATACGAGCCCGTGCTCCAGGTAATTTCTATTTAGAAAAAGAGATGAAGGGTCTTTAATAGGGGTGCAATCTGAATCCAGATACAAAATGTTTTCGAAATTGCTTGCCAAAATGGCGGCAAGTTTGTAGTGATAGTTATTTTTAGCCTCTGAAGTTAATTCAATTCCAAGAAGCCCAATTTTCGAGAGAGAAATTACATTAACATTGGAAACTTGTTCCAGACTTTTTTGGTTGGTTGAGTTGATTTCATTAAAATGAAAGACTTGAATTGGCAGAGTAGATTTAAGTTGCTCACGAATAAATTTTACATTAAAATAAGTTTCATTGAAAACATTGTCGTACGAAAGCATTACAATTCCTTGTTCTCTCGTGCTTTTGGGTAATGACTGTAAGGAATCCTTGTTCAGCAAACTCAAATATTTTTTCAGCCTTATTTTACCTTCAAAAATAATTTCATCTCTATTTCTCCATAAATACGAAGATGGCTTTCCATCAATTTGGTACGAAGGTACATTTCCACAGCCATTGATACACAAGTTAGACTTTTGTTTAAGAATTCTGAGATAAAATTCCGGTAAAGAAAGTGCTTCACTTTCAAAGTCATTACAACTTTTGCTTGAATTAAAATTCATGTAACCTTTTGGTATCTTCTTAAACGAATTCACAGAGCCAATATGTTCATTCGAAAGCCCAGTAATTTGCTGAATTATTAATGGTTTCGAATTTAACATATATACCATAGAAAATCCACAAAATTTTAATACATGCCTTCCAACCAAATGAGAAGGCTCCAAAATTGGAGTGACCAAAGATTTTAAAAATTCGTTATATGTCATACTACTTTTGAATTCTCTTTCAAAAATTTCAATGTCCAGAACGATTGAATACTGGCCTTCTAGAATCCCAAATCTTATTGAACGTTTTTTGCTGAATAGTTCATGCTGAATTATTACTCTTGGATTTCCAAGAAATTGAAAATTAGGACTTAAAATAAAAAGCTGTGAGCATTTTTTTTCAATTGCCCTAGAATACAAATTTATAATTTCTATAAACTCTATGCTATGTGCATCAAACGTGTCAGTTCTTAAAGGATGGCCATTTGGTAATACAAATGCATGATCAATATAATTTGCTAGAAAGTAATCGTTTAGATAATTGAAAAGGTAAGAATTATTTTCTTGAACCAAACATAAGACTTGTTTCTTCCTTCTTAGGAAAGAATTCGATTCTTTCTCAGCCATGTTTTGTGGTAATAATGCCATAATTGATAAAATAATGACTATGGAATAAAGGATTTTAGTATACATAAATTTAAAGGTCACGTCGCTAAAAAGTTACAGTTTATTTTGATTCAATTGGCCGACCCTGGAGTTCTAAGCTCTATCACACAGTCATCGGATATAGTTTCAGGAAGTAAAGGAATATCTTTAGACTCAAAAATTTTGTCAAAATTTTCAATCAAGAATGTCACAAAGTCATTTGGCTGATTGTCGAAAAAATTGTTAGGATCGTCCTTGAGCTTTATAAGTGTTGGCCCAAAAACAATGCCGATATTCCTAGGATTCATTTTATTATATTCTTCAAAAGAAGCTACCCTAAATTAGATCAATTTACCTTTGCAGATGTTGAATAAGGTAGTATAATGTATAGTAATGAGATGGTAGTAATTTTTTAATGGAATTTTTAAAAAAGATTAACGAATCATCGGAAGGTTTAGGTTCCTTGAGAATATATACTGTTGTTTCATATATGTCTGTAGAAATAAGTGGGATTTTCAAATCTCGGAAATAAGCTTTTAAAAGAGACGATACTGAAAGAACGTCGATGAGATCATGCGCCATGTCAATGGTGTTACCTTGTTCCCACTCATCTTGCATATTCTTCATTTCCTTCATCGCACCAGCCCTTCGATAAATTCCCTCAGTTTTTAAACCTTTTTCATCAACAACTCTCAAACAAGCAGTTACAATATTAGGAATTGGTTTGCCCTCGAAGTCCGCTCTTTCTTGCAAAAATCCACCGAAGAGGACAACTTTTTGTTTCTTTAACTTAGCAATAGCCAAGCCTTTCAATTGTTTTGCACGCAAAGATCCCTCCATGAGTCTTAAAGTTTTAGCTCTGTTAATATCTTGTGGTTGATCGTCTTCATCTTGTTTTTGCTTTTTGATAAGATTATTTGCTTTGTCTCTCCAAAACTCTTTCTTGCCTTTATCTTCAGCTAAATTACTGTTTGAAACATTCTCGAGACTTTCCCTAGAGCCTTTGGCGTCTATATCATGTTCTCTTGGTGATTCAGGACTTGTTGGTTGCTGAAATTTTTCAGATTTTTTAGCTGTACTTACTACTTCATTTTGTCTGAACTTACAGACTTCGTATTCCTTTACTTTTTCACGAATTTCTGTCAGAATTGTGGCTTTGTCGGCAATCAAGGATTTAATTTCGCTAGTTAAAGTATTTTTTTGCTCTTCCAATGGTGCCAGTAACGATAACAATTTCGCTATTTCGGAGTCGGATGCGATAACTCCATTTTCAGCTCTCTTTCTCAACATTTCTTGTAAGACTTTACACTGCTTCTCAGACTGATTTCTCAAATTTTCCTCATATTTAGAGTCAGATTTTTGTTTTTCAAGTTCTGAAAGCTTGACATGCAATTCACCAATGAGTAGCTCATATTTGAGCTTCAAATTATTGTAATCGGAGGACTTGTCTTCTTTTTCTTTAGCTATAATTTCATGTTGTTTTTTTATTCCACTGATATTTATTTCCAACGACCTTAATTTCTCCAAGTCAAACCTATGCTCTTCTCTTTCTTTATCCAAATCTTTTACTACTTTAATAAATTCGTTGTCCAAAGTTGATAATTGCATTTGAAGCCTAGAGACTTTTTCTAATTGGATTTGTAAGGATATTTCTAAATCTTTCTTTGATTGAGTTAATTGCTTGAGTTCTTTGCCAATTTCTGAATTAAAAGAACTCAGTTGCTGTTTCGTTTTGGTTTCTGACTCGGCAGTGTTTTTAAATCCCGATAATTGTAGTTCATAAGAATGAATTATTTGTCTTGATTCATCAAGTTGTTTTTCAACTTGAATTTTAGACTGTCTTACCAACATTAATTCATCTTTTAGCTCTTGCAACTGGTCTTCCAAGTAGGATTTAGTTTGCTGAAGTTCTGAAAATTCCTCAATTGTGCAAGAATTTTTTTTCAATTCATCAAGATGATACAATGCTTCTCTGTATCGAACTTTCTCTAATTCCATGCTATGTTTATAATGATCGAAATCCTCTAAAGCCTTACGACTCAAGTCTTTCAATTTTTTCAGCTGTTCTTGGAGCTCTATATTCAAGGCTTGTGATTTTTGAAGTTCTTTTTTAGCATGTTCGTGCTCCTCATTGCGAGATTGCTTCGGAACCTCTGTTGTTTTAAGAAAACTCATCATATCTTCTTCCAAAGAGCCAATATTGATGTTCATATTCAAATCATTAGCTTTGAAGTTTGTACTTTGAATATCATTTATATGTGATTTCGACTTTCTAGCAGTAGATGCGCTAGTTGAAGACCTTTTGACAGGTTTTTCTTCCATGATTAAAAAGCCACGAGTCTCAAATTTTTTAATATGGAGAAACTTTGAAATAATGTCACAAACCAAGCTACAAAAGCGAGAAATAACTCAACTAAAGAAAAATATACTACAATCTGAGAGTAAGATTTCGGAAGAAAAACGGCTACGAGATTTTACCCCAGACTTGATAAATGAAGAGATACAAAAATGGACGAATATCATATTGGATGTATATTTGGAAATTAAATCTTTTTTATTGGATGACCAGGTTACAGAATTAAAAGACTATATTAATCGATATTGCATTTCTAATGATTTGAGATTGCTTGCCTCAGAATTGGGGTTTGTAGAATCGGAAAATGACTCCGATCGTAATTCAGTCGTAGAATAAATAATTTATTCAATTTTCAAATCCTTCAAATTCATTTCCCACGGAAACTCTTCTCTGCCAAAATGCCCATAAGCCGCGGTTTTTTGATAAATAGGCTTAGTTAATCCAAACTCTTGTACAATTTTACCCGGTCTTAGATCATAGTTTTTCTTAATTGTACTTAAGAGCTGGCTGTTGCTATATTTTGAAGTACCATAAGTATCGATAAAAATAGAAACAGGTTCAGCCACACCAATTGCGTATGAAACTTGAACCAACGCCCTTCTAGCCAATTTTGAATTAACAATTGATTTTGCAACATGTCTAGCAGCATATGCAGCAGATCTATCTACTTTTGACCAGTCTTTCCCTGAAAAAGCGCCGCCACCATGTGCACCCCTAAATAAAAATAATGTACCAACCACCATAAGTATCTACAATGATTTTTCTACCAGTAAGCCCGGCGTCTCCTTGTGGCCCTCCTATTACGAATCTTCCAGAAGGTTGTAAGTGGAATTTGGTTTTTGCATCTAAATATTTCTCTGGAACTACCGGTTTAACAATTTGTTCCAATAAATCTTTCCTTAGCTGTTCAACCTTAACAGTATCCGTGTGTTGCGTTGAAATAACTACAGCATCGACTCTTAATGGGATACATGCACCATTGTCCATTGTATATTCAACTGTAACCTGAGTTTTAGTATCAGGTAATAAATAAGGAATAGAACCGTCTTTTCTACACTTTTCTAATTGCATATTGAGTTTGTGGGCCAATGTCATAGAAAGAGGCATTAATTCAGGAGTCTCGTCGGTGGCATATCCGAACATAATTCCTTGATCGCCAGCACCAATTTTTTCAATGTCGAAACCTTCTTGAACAAGTCCCTGTGCAATGTCTGGAGATTGCTCTTCAATAGCAACTAAAACATTGCAAGTTTTGTAGTCAAAGCCAAAGTCGGAGTCAGTATATCCAATATCCTTGATTACAGCTCGAATGACTTTCTGGTAGTCCAATCTAGTCTTTGTATTGATTTCTCCGAAAACCATTACCATTCCCGTCTTGGTTGCAGTTTCGCAAGCGACCTTGCTGTACGGATCTTCCTTTAAACAAGCGTCTAAAATGGCATCGCTAATTTGGTCGCAAATCTTATCAGGGTGGCCTCTGCCGACGGATTCACTAGTGAATAAAAAGGTTTCGTTTGATGTAGCAGTCATGTGTGTAGAATGCATGTTACTTGTTTTAAATGGGCAAATTCAAAATGTAGAACTATTTGATAGGTCAAGAATTGCGCAGCATACCCCTGACTGAGCACATACAGCGAAATTTAAAAATTGCACAAATGAATCAAATTGAAATTGAGAATAAAGAAATCTTTTTATTCTTTAGGGAACTCAAATTCAGTATTTTCTCCAGCAGTTAAAATTTTTTGAATCTCGTCAACTTTATTCTTATATGCTTCCTTGTTTTGAATGTCTTTCTGCTTGTGTAGAGATAGCTGGTAACTAAAGTATCCATACACTAAGCCTGTTCCTAAAAAAATATATCGCCCGCCACGTAGAATTTGCTGCTCCATCTCTGTTTCTAAGATCTCCTTGTAACAAACCTATCAG